>JAODAL010065513.1:0-18197 GCA_025379985.1 Phyllomedusa bahiana | reverse complement strand
TTGGGGCCCTCTTTTTTGGCTGCAGGTTGCGGATACAACAAGTGTCCATGGATCTAGATTCCCTTGGCTCCCAGTTATAGCGATGCCACTGGTGGACCCCCCCGCCCTTTAAAAAACCCGGGGTAGATCACCCGGGGCTTTCCTTTAGAGAACCTTTTCCAGCGGGGCATCATCTGTTCAGTGGGGGTCAAAAATATTTTAAAAAGCCTTGCCCTCCTTTAATTTTAAAAAGCAGAACCTTGGAACCTGCTGTTTTTTTTGGGGAAAAGTGTTGGGCCCCCCTGGGAAAAAAGGGGGCCCAAGGGTTAAATGAATATTACAATTGCTTTTTTGCGGGAAAGTTAATATGCAGCTTCAAATAGGGGAACCCCCCCAGTTTTTAAAAGGGGTTTTCCCACGAAGAAAAAATTTAAACAGGGGAAAGGGTTTGAAAATTTAAAAAATTTAAAACATTTTAACCATTCATCTTTAAATTAAAAAATTCTGGACTGTTTTTGTTTTAGCTGCCCCCTTTAGTAAACCATTTTTTAAAAAGCTCATCCCGGGGGAAAACGCCCAGGGCTGGGAGTTTCTTCTTCCCCCTGGCCGCACTAACTCAGAACATCCCCATCCCCCCGGGGAAAGCTACTAAAGTGTTCAAACCCCGGGTGCTGTTTTTCCACCCTGCCCCCCTTGTACTCCTTAGTTTTTAATCAAATAGTGGAAAAAAATTAAAAAAAAACCCCCAAAAGATCGGGTGCATTGATAAAGAAAAAATAAAATCCCCAGGGTTTTTTTTCCCTGCGGGTTTTGCCCCCGGGGAGGAACCTTTTTTTTTTTTTTTTTTTTGGCCTGGGGGCCAAAATTTTTTACCCTGAGCACAATGTCTACTTACAATTCAAACCAAAAACCCCAAGCCTTTCTGTGACAAACAGGATGAAAGGCCTGGTAAAATTCACCCCTGCTGGGTCCCCTGATTTTAAATTCAAACAAATTCACACACCCCCCCTTCTAAACCACAAGGCAAAAAGACCCGGTTGCGGGGGTATAAAATTTGAGATGGTGGCAGAACCCCCTTTAAAAACCCCAGACAAACCCCCAAATAAAAAGGGGACCGGGGGGGGCTTATTGCTGCGAAAAAAACCCCCCTTCCCTCAGATGCAAATATTACATATAATCATCATTTAATATTTGAACACAATTTTTGATGAAAAACAGCAGCAGAAGTTACACAACAGGATGGATGAGGAAGGCGGTTTACATAGAGCGTCTATACGATGTCTCTGCTCCGGGTGGTTTATGCGCCTGCTTCACACAGGGAACAATTCTGGACATTTTCCCAGCAGGCGGCAGCTTTCATCCCCCGCTGCGTCTTTCTGCATCCCTCATACAATGTCCAACGCGTTATATAATGGCGGCGGCCTCTGCTGCAGTTATACAATCTGTATACGTCTAGTTATAAGGAAACGTCTGGAAAACGGAAAAACTGAGGGAAAACCTTGTGGAATGTATTGGGAAAAGCCGTATTTATGACCTTGGTTTAGAGCCAGTGTTGTATGATTATATTATCGGGGTATTATTGGGGCGCTACTGTTCTGAGTCCCACCATGGCCCAAACCCTTTACCCGGGGGTGCACTTCCCTTCCCTTTGTGCTGTGGGCATGGCGCCCCGGGCCCCTTGGGCCCGGGTCTCCTTTTGCGGGTTTCCTTTAAGCGGCACTGGTTTTTTTAGATTAGCAAAAACCAGGTATTTTCCCAATTGGAATTTTTTTTTCAGTGTCCCAGAAATTCTAGGTCCGACGAATCACCATTAAAATACTTTTTCCGGCAAAATATATAGATGGAAAAATAAAAAAGTTATGGCTCTTAAGAGGCGTATAGGGGAAAAAAAACAAAGGCGATACCACGTATGTAGGGTTTCCTTATGTTTTAGTACCGTAAAAAAAATCAAACTATTCCATGTTCCTTAAATTTGTGCTGTACACCTTTTTCGGAAAATTTTTCTGTATTTTCCCCCTTGGGACCGAGGGTGGGCATTTTTTGCGGGCTAAAGTATACTTTTGTATTTGCGTTTTGGGGGAAAAAATGAAACTATTTGATCACTTTTTATTTCAATTTTTAGGGGACGAAAATTGACCAAAAAACCCACAATTGTTGTATTTGAAATATTTTAATCTAACTTGTTCACATTCGGGTTTAAAATTGATGTTTGGTTAAATAGATCAAAACTTTTTCGGAGGGGGTGAAACCAATTTATGTTTTTTTTAGTTTTGTTTTTTTTTTTTTTTTTTTACTTTTTTTTTTTTTTACTTTAAGTAATCCAAGGGTACTTGACCAATAGGGGGGACGATCATTCGACACCCTTCTGCATGTAAAACAATGAGAAGGGTTTACAAGATGGAATTCAGCGTTCTTGCCTGGGGCCGGAGTGTTTAAAACTCATACAATTTTAGAGGAACTTTGGGGATGAAAGGGGTTTTGAAGCAGGGCGAAGACTACAGGGATTTTTAAAGGGGTTTTAAATTTGCAGTAAAAAAGTAACCAAGTTTTAGTCTTTCTGATAAGACACAGCAGGAGTGACATCACATCCCAACCTGTAGCAGAGAGATTGGTTGGGGAAAAGGGCAGCTTGTGTTAACAGGCAGAAGAACTACTCGAACTCTGGAAGGAAGCAAAATCACAACAGCAATGTACTTGTTAATAATCTTTATTTACTTTTGGACATTTGGTTTAGTTAGGGAAGTTTGATTTAGGGCAAGGTTCCTGACAGGGCTGCCCTTTTTGGGGCGTTTACCCTGTGTATAGGCTTAGGGTTTATTAGGCATTGTAGGGTATATGTCAGGTTTTGTTTTTCCGTTTGTGTTTATTGTTAACCCCCTTTGTCTGTCCTTTTATTTGGGCAATTAGTTGTAGGTTGGGGGTTTTTGTAGGTTGTTTTTGTCCTTTTTCCTAGTGTGTCTTCTCTGAATATTTTTCCTCCCTTTTATATGTAATATTAAAAGTTAAGTTTTAGATACATGATACTTTTTGTTTTGAACTTTGTTTACTTTTGCCTACATGTGTAAAGCAATAAGCAAATCAATGAGATTGAAGTACCCCTTTGATGGCGAGGTTCTAGAAACAGAGTCACCCCTGTTCATGGGTTGTGTCTGATTTGCACTGAAGTTGACATGGCGGAGCTGTAATACTGCACATGATTTGTGGGCATGGGTGACGTCGTTTTGGAGGAAAAATGCTAATTTTTCAGATCCTGTACAACTCTTTAAAGCAAGTAGAGCTCTTCTGGTAATTCATTGCCTGAATAAAGGTTAAAAAAACTAGACCTCATCGGAATGGAGATGGGGGTCCAAATTAAGGTCACAAATAAACAAATAAAAAATAGAGAATAAACAGATAATAAAAATTTTAAAAAATAACAGAAAAAACAAAAAATAAACAGATAAATAAATAAAAATAATAAATAATAAACAGATAATAACAATTTTTAAAAAATAAAAAAAACAAAAAATAAAAAAAAAAAATAAAAAAAAAAATAAAAAAAAAAGAAAAAAAAAAAATAAAAGTACAAAATAAAAAAACAAAAAAAAAAAAAACAAAAATAAAAAATAAATAACAAACAAAAAATAAACAAACAAATAATAAAGTCACAAACACAATGGCGCTCTCTTCTCTAACTTGCCTGGGCGCACGGTGCTTGGATCACGTAACATCCAGGCAGAACAAAGCCGTGGTTCATGGAGCGTGGCCAAACAGGCTTACCTGTAACATGCTGCAGTGTCCAGACAGCAGGTGAGTCTCCTCTGCGGCTTCTCCCTCATAAATTATCACTCTATTATCTGCCCCCTTTGAAGTCTCTAAGAAGCGTCTGTGTTGATTGTAAGATCAAACAGGTTTTATAGCAAGAGAAGAAACAAGAAGAGAGAAGCTTCTGGAGGTTCCCAAATGTGCGCTCACGTCGCCTCTTTTATCCCTCGCCCCGTTCTCTCAGACACCTCGCCTTGTTTGAGACGTCTCGCCTCTAATTGCTGTTCCTTTTTTATTTTCTGGATGAAAAGAACAATTCAGGTTTTCATATTCGCCTATAGATCTTTGCAGGTAGAAACACATGAACGGAAACCCTGCCCACAATTTGTACGGGCGCTAATAACCCAAGCAGTGCGCCAATCACCAAAATCGGTCCATTAAAAGCGTAAAATCACAGTACAGGTCGTATGACTGGTCTCAAATAGTCACACGCTGCCTCCACCTGTCTAAATGACTTGAAACCAATAACAATAGGGACAATGAGCGGCTCGCTCCATCACCTGGACGTGACCCACTTACTCCATACAGCTCTTTGTACAGGACAGCCATGGAAAAACTGGCAATAACCCCAAGACTAATGAAAAAAATTCTAATAAAATTTGGTCAAAACATACTTTACTCCAACAGAATCCAGCACCCTGTATAGCGTCAAGTGCACCTGAGCCCAATGCACCACACTGTTACATAGTAACTATGGCTGAAAAAAGACATGTCCATCAAGTCCAACCAAGGATGGGGAAAACGTGGGTGAAGCGAGAAAGATATAGAGTTTTTTAAAGCCTCGTTTCCCTACTGATGAAAGCTTTTAAACCCATAAGGCAACAACCACTCTGCTCTAAGGAAGATTTCATTTCTGATCCGAGTGTTGTCATCAGACTGCATCCAGATATTTTATATGGCTACATATGTATTATTTAGTTTCAGGTAATTATCCAAGTCCTTCTTGAAACCCTCACCTGTTCCTGCTGTGACCAGCTCCTCAGGCGGCTATGCCACAAATTCACAGTTCTCACAGTGAAGAACGCTTTTCTCCTCTGGAGATTGAATCCGGTTGTCTTCAGACGGAGTGCCCCTTTGTCTTTTGAGGGGGCTTTACATGAAATAGCTTTCCCCATACTTTTTGTAGGGGCCATTTATAGACTTATATAAATTAATCATGTCCTCCCGAAGCCATCTTTTCTCAAGACTAAATAAGTTCAATTCTTTTAACCTTGTAACGAAGATGCTCCATTTCCCTTGTTAGTGCAAATATGGAGCTTCACGATCGTAATATGGAACATTGGGGTTAGGAATGTTTGACCACAAAACGAGGATGCTTCAAACTCCAGGCCCGCAGGTGGATTTCAGCCCATTATGTTATATGGCCACAACAGATTAGATTCAGGGAGCAAAGATAGACAATGACCGGACACAGTAGGATCAACTCTTCACGCTTCCCAGTGGATGCAGCCAGCGCTTGACAGAGGCGGCGGTGCCGGCACAGGGAGTGGACGCCATCTTGGATAAGAGGTATGCACCTCCACACAGTTCTGTTCAGCAACTCACAGGTGGTGGCACAGCTCTGACAGCAATGCCCAGGTGCCATAGGCTACTTGAGGAGAACCATAATGCTGATAAAGCAGTCGGTGAAAATAAGTTGGACACCCCCGATAAGGAGTTCCAGATTCTTATTGAATAAGGTATAATTTGACCAAATTTTATTAACCACTTCCTGATGGGGACATTTACCTCTGTTCCTGACCAAACACGGTAAATTCTGACTGATATATCAGCTCCAATGACAGAGGGAACGCAGCCTCCAGTACTGACTGAAAGGCATATCAGACACAACAGCTCCGGCAGTTGCCTGGCCCTCTTATCCTGTAACCGCTGGAGAGAAGACGACTAAAGGCTTCCTGGTGAGCTGTATATTCAGCGCTAATGAAGTGCATATACAGTGATCAGGTAGGCAGGGAAGGTAATAAACCATCCCTGCCTTCCCTCTGCATTGCCCAGCTGTCATGGACAGCCAGATTTATGATTAATGTGCAGCTGCAAACGGTGTAAAAACATTCCAGAACGTCCCCACAGAGTTTAATTCTGACCACCTGAACATACAGTCATATGAAAAAGTTTGGGCACCCCTATTAATCTAAATCATTTTTAGTTCTAAATATTTGGGTGTTTGCAACAGCCATTTCAATTTGAAAAAATCAATAACTAATATTGACATTTTGTTTTGGGTAAAAAAAAACCTCATTTCAACCCGGGAAAAATTATTACTTTTCCCACAGTTTTTTAAAAACATAAAAAATTTTTGGGAAAAGGTTTTTTGCAAAAAACCCCAAATTTTTAGAACAAAAAAATAAATTAAGATTAAAAAGGGGGG
Source organism: Phyllomedusa bahiana (assembly GCA_025379985.1). Classification (NCBI taxonomy): domain Eukaryota; kingdom Metazoa; phylum Chordata; class Amphibia; order Anura; family Hylidae; genus Phyllomedusa; species Phyllomedusa bahiana. The sequence goes on along the minus strand of JAODAL010065513.1, from coordinate 12,046 downwards.
CCCCAAACTTTTTCATATGACGGGAAAATTTTCCAATGGGAAAAATTTTCCGGCAACGGTTTAAAAAACATTGGGGAAAAATAATTTTTTTGGGAAACCGGGCCCAAAGTTTTGCCAACGGAAAAAGGGTTTCTGAAATTTTTCCCATGGGTTTCACCCCTCTGGAGAAAATTTGAATCAAAAAAAAATAAATAAAAATCCAGAATTCAGGCTTACACAGAGCTGTTTTTTTTTATTTTTCCCCCCCCTTAAGAAGCCCCCCCAATCTGCCCCTCTTTAACCTGTTTTTAATTGGCCTTGGTTGAATTTGTTCCCCCTGCCCCAAGGGGGAAACCAAAAAGAAAGGGGGACTAGTTCCCAAAACGCTTTTCCGGCAGCTTCTGCGACAGCATTGCGCGGGTTTACCCTGTTTGATAACCCACAAACCAACCCCATGCACCTCGCTCGAAAAATATTTGAAAAAAATTTTTTTTTAATAGAATTGAAAAAACATTTTTTTGGAAATTTTGCCCCTACCTCTCTTTGGGTTTTTGGACTCTCCCCCCCCCTCGATTAAACCCATTTTGCACCCCTTTTGCGTTGCTTTTTGCTGTAAAAAAGACACCTGTCCAAACATTTCCAATAAAACTTTCCCTTTCCTTTCCCACCTTTGGCCAAGACCCAAGAGCGGGCAAAGGGACCCAAGGGGACAAAATTGAAACCTGCCAAAAGGGCGGGGAAATAACCAAAGGGACAATAGCCAGCTTGGTAGAAGGCAAAACTTTGAGTGCAATTTTTAAAAAAAGGAAGGAACACAAGGCGGCGGGGTAAAACCTCCCTTTCTGGGGCCCCCAAGCAAGATCTCACCCTTGAGGGATAAGGGGGTTTTTCTGAAAAAATTTTAAAGGAACCCAGCCCAAAACTACACGGGAGGACCGGGTCAAACAGAAAAAGCGGGGACCCTTCATCTCGAACTCCCATTAGAAAACCCACTCAAGGGCCGAAAAGGGTTTTAAAACCCCATCAGGGCAAAAAACAAGGTCCCCCGCTCACACCGAAAATTTCCCCGGGCCCCTCTAAATTTCCCCCAATGCCCCATCTGGATGATCCAGAGGGGGCCCGGGAGAAGGTAAATTTTAAAACCAAAATAAAAACCTTTCTAAATATCAACTCCACTCGCCGTTTTTGGGGGAAAAAGAAGGATTATTCAACCTCAAAGAACACCCCCCCCCAACCGGACCTTAGGAGGGAAACAATACTTTGGGGGTTTTTTCTGCAAAGGGTACAAGACACCAAACCGAAATTGAAGTGGGGAAAGGGAGGGGGCCCCGTATTGCGAGTTTTTTTGGCGGAGAACAATCTCCTTCCCTTCATAAAAAGCCTTGAAAAATGGGCCCATAACTAGGCCCTTCCACCCGGAAAATTTGCCCCAAAAACCAAACACCAGGACAACAAATTTAGGGGCTCGTAAAAAAGGGCTTTAAAAAGGGTTTCCCTTAATTCGCCACCCAAACCCCCCCAAAAAACGGAACCCATTGGGGGAACGAAACTCAATGAACCCCCCCAACGGGCCCGAAACGGGAAAGATCTGGGGGAAGATCATTTTTGGTGGGGGGCCAAAACCCCTGCTGCAGTTTTGTGCAAACGGGCCCAAGAACTGCAAAAAAATGTTTGCCCTGAAATTGAAAACAAAGGTTTTTTGTACCAAATAGTAAATTTTTTTAAAAAATTTTTAACCCAAATACTTATTTCAAACAATAAAAAAAAAAATTAATTTTTTAAAAAAACCCAAAAAATTTAAATTTTCGGGAATTTTTTTTTTTAAAAAGTTTCTGTCCCCAAAATTTTTAAGCTCTTTGTAGGTGAAAAAACAGCAAAATCCCCATTTGAAAATTTCCCCCCCATTTATTTTCTTTGGGATTTGGGGGCTATTGAAAAATTTTAAAATTTTTAACCTTTCAAAGTTTTTTCAAATGTTTCCATTTAAACCCCTTATAGAACCTATGAAAAAACCCATACAAGCACAGTAGCAGTGTTTAATCAGACATCTCATCTTGTTTCCCAAACTGACCCCTAAAAAAAAACACAGAAATACCAAGGGGAGCCTTCCCACTACACAAAAAAATTTTTTAACCTTATCGATAGAAAAGTTTAAATAAAAAAATTAAATTTTTTTAAAGACCCAACCCCACAAATTTCCCAAAAAAAACTAATCCTCAACCAAAAAACCTTCTTGCCCAAATAATGATTTTTCGGGGCCACTTATTCAATAGCAAATTGTACTGGTAAACTTGGGGGCCCCACAATTTAAAGTTAATTTTTGGGGCCAAACCCGGGGGAGCCGATTCCTGTGGCCCCCCAAAGGGGAAAATGATTTTTGGGGGCCCCCCGGGGGAGATATTCTTGGGGCCACCAGGGGAGCTGTTTTCCTGGGGCCCCCACCAAGGGACATGTTTCGGGGCCCCCCAAGGGGAATGTTTCTTGGGTCCCCCGGGGAAAATAAATTTTCTTGGGGCCACCGGGGGACTTGATTCCTGGGCCCCCCAAAGGGGGAAAAAGATTCTTGGGGCCCACCAGGGGAAATAAATTTTTGGGGGCCACCCGGGCGGGAGCTGATTAAGGTTTTGGGGGCCCACCAAGGACAAAAATTCTTTGGGGCCCAAAAGGGAATAAATCGGGGGTCCCCCAAAGGGGAAAATTAATTCGGGGGGCCACCAGGGGAGCGTTTCCTGGCCCCCCAAAGGGGACAGGGTTTTTCTTGGGGGCCCACCAGGGAAAATTTTCGGGGGCCCCACCAGGGGAGCTGTTTTCCGTCCCCCCCCCCAAGGGACATGTTTCTTGGGGGCCCTACCAGGGGAAATTTCTAGGGGGTCCCCGGGGAAGCTTTTTTCCTTGGGGCCCCCCAAGGGAAAAGTTTTCCTTGGGGCCCCCCCAAAGGGGAGATGTTTCTTGGGGCCCCCAAAGGGAGATGATTCTTGGGGTCCACCAGTGGAGCTGATTTTTTGGGGGCCACCGGGAGCTGAATCCCGTGGCCCACCAGTGAGATGTTTTTTTTGGGCCCACCATTGGAGATGTTTCTTGGGGCCCACCAGGAGAAAAATTCTTGGGGGAAAAACCAGGGAAGGTTAAATTTTTGGGGGGCCCCACCGGGGGACCCTTAAATTCTTGGTCCCCCCCCGGGGGGTTAAAATTTCTTTTTGGCCCACCAGCGGAGTTAAAATTCTTGGGGTCCCCCATGGAGCGATTTTTGGGGCCCACCACGATTTTTGATTCTTGGGGTCCACCATGGAGGCTAAATCTTGGGGTCCACCATTGTGGACCTAATTTTTTTGGGGGCCCCCCAAAAGGGGAAGTTGATTTTTTGGGGGTTCCCCCCAATGGAGCTGATTTTTTGGGGTCCCCCAAAGGGGGAGCTAAATTTTTGGGGCCCCAAACCAGTGGGGTCAATTCCTGTGGCCCACCATTGAAGTTAATTTTTGGGGGCCCACCTTTGGGAACGGATTTTTGGGGCCCCCAATTTGGGGGCTGATTTTTGGGGGCCCACCATTGGGCCGATTCTTGGGGCCCACCAGGGGGAAGTTGATTTTTTGGGGGCCCAAAATTTTGGGTTTTTGTTTCCGGAACCCCCACTTTATACCCTACTGGTCATGCCCCATGCCGGGAAACCCTTTCAGGGCTCCACTTTTTGGCCTTTCAATAGCCCCGTCAAAACCCCCCCCAAAAAAATTTTTGAAATAGGGATGCAGAATTTTTCCCCCCGGTTTTAAAGGGCCCCAAGCCCCCATCCTATTCGGGCATCCCCTGAAAGTAGCTTCCCCTTTTATAAAAAGGGGTTTTTTTTTAAAAGGGGGGCAAACAGTAAGGAAAGGAAAATTTTTTTGAGCCAAAGGGAAGAAATTTGGAGACTTTTTACAATGGTGACACTTCCCTAAAATTAAGAAAAAAAAACAAAAACCCACTCTTAAACAAGTGTAAACCTGTCCCACCTAAACCCACCAATCAACCAAGGAAGGGGCCAATCCCTTTTAAAACAATACTATAAAAAACCCTAAAATCCCAAACCCAAAGCCACCCCCAGGTAACATTTGGCCAAAATTAAACATTTGCCCTTTGGGGGGGTTCATGGTTATCTGGGTAAACTTGTTTAAACCCAAAAGGGGAAAGGGGGTCGGAAAGGGGTTTTAATTGCCCCCAAATGTATTTTTTTTTCCAAAAAAACCCAAACATGAAAGGCAAATTAAAAAAAAATTTAAATATTTGACCAAAAATTTTTTTTTTTTCAATAAAAAAAAATTTTAAAATTTCATTTCCCCCAAAGTTTTTTTTTTAAACCTTACCAAATCCCGATTCTAAATGCACAGACAAAAAAAAAAACCCCCAAAAAACAAATTTTTCAATTTTTTGCAAAAAAAAAAGAAAACCTTTTTTTCCCGGCGGGAAAATCCAGGGGCTAAGTTTTTAGTTTTTGACCTAAACTGCTTGTTAAATTGGTTTGTTTCCACCCAGCCACTGAGATAAAGATGTGAAGGGCTCATTACAAAGCCCTCCGAAAAATGTACTCATCAAAAAATCTACCGTAAAAATTTAAAAAAGAAACCAAAAAAAGCGTTTTCCTATGTTATTTTTTTGCATTAAGTTTTTTGGTAAGAAAAAGGTTTGTTTTAACCCGGTTTTTTTGGGGGCTAGACGTTCCTGGGGTCCTTGAGGGTTTTCAAAAAATTCCCAAGAAATTATTTCGGATTTTACATTTTGCCCATCTAGGGCCCTTTTCGTGGTTTTCGGGGTTTCGTCAGCTGGGGGATGGGCAGCGGGTGCTCGGAGCCATCTTTTGGGGGTCAGATTAAAGCAGCCCCGTTTGGACTGTCCACTATTTTGGGGCTGGTGCAAAAAACTGTCGCGGGGTTTTAAAAAGGGGCCCTGCAGTTTTTGCCACTGGTCGGAGAGTTGGGTTTCTTTTCCCAAATCTGGGATGCATGTTGGGGGCCCAATTGCTGGGAAGTTGGATGTCCGTGTGAGCTTTGGGCCCTACCGTGTGTCTCCTGATGCTTGACAAATTTTTCCCCAAAATTGGCCCCCCTTTCCCTGCTCGGTGAGTGGGGTGGAAACGCTCCCCAAATGGGGGGGAAAAGTACCGCCGTGAGGTGTGTAGGGGAGGGTTTTTCCGTTCTTAGGGGACATTTTGGGAACGATGTTCTGCAAAGGGGAAAAAAATGAAAAAAAGTTATAAAACCATATGGGAAACCCTTTTTACTATGAAAACAGGGGAATAAAAAAAAAACTTTTTGGGTTTATTTATAAAATTGCGTCCTGAACATTATAATGTATAGAAAAAGTTTGGGAAAAAAAAAGAAGGCCCCTAGTGCGAGAAATTTAGGAAATTTTAAAGGGGTTTTGCCACATTGAAATTTGTTGCAGGGGAATCCTCCAATATGGGTTTTTTAAAATTTCATTTTCTAAATATGGGTTTGTTTAAAAAAGTGAAGCCTCTGAGAGTTTACAGCATTGCTCAGTCCCCCCTTATTTTCCCTGACAGTTTCCCTTGGGCACAAACCAGGAGGGCGAAAGGAGCAAAATTTGGGCCCCTCTTGAGTGTTTTGCCTTTTTAAATCTGATGTCGGGAACATGAAGGGGGTTGCAAGGGACTGGGGGGGAAAGACCCCTGTGTTTTTTGTATAGGACCCAAATGGTTTGTAATGAAATTTAAATTCCGAGTAAATATCGCAGGGCTCCCTGTTCCTCCCCTCTTCCCACCCCCCTCCCTCTTCCCTGCATGACGTGCATGCCAGTTTTCTTTTCCGGGAACGATAAGAGGAAAGGAACTAACTTCTTGGAAAACCCCCCTTTTAAGTAAGTTGGGGAAAAATTTAATGCCATTTTAAAACCCCTGGGGGGACCCCAATTTTTTGGGGGCCCAAAAAGGTTATTGGGGGGGGGGGAACCCCTTTTTTCCCCCCAAAGGGGGGGTTTTCTTGTCTGTAGTAAATAGTGCCCCCTTTTTCTCCCTGCCCCGGTGAAAACGGCCCGGGGGGGTGTAACCCGAGGAGGCGCCTTTAGAGCGTGAAAAGCTTTGGTAAAGTTGAAATTTTAATATAATAAATTTTTGCCCCTTTTCTAGTCCTAGCCCCTCTTTATCCCTTTATTTTGTTCTTTTTTTGCACTTTTTTGGGGTCTAGGGAACTTTTTTAATACAATAACTGTATTACCGGGAAAATTTGGTGCACGTACAAAACCAAAAACCATTCATACGGGGTTTTTATGGTGCCTAGCCCTTGTAGCATGCCCCCCAAAGCAGAAATAAAAGTTTTCCCCTGCAAGTTTTCCCCCTTTCTTTACAAGGGGAATTAAAGTGGTTTTCCCATGAAGTAAAAATTTTTGTAAAGTTGAAAATTTAAAAATATACATTTTCACCTTTGGATCATTATTAAAAACTCTGCACCATTTTTGTTTTAGTGTCCTTAGTGATCCATAGGTGCAGTCTTCTCCGGGGGGAAAAGCCCCCAGTGATGGAGCTAAAAGCCTGGTCGCATTTGCTCGACATCATCTCCTCTAGGCAGTTTATGTCGGTCTCTTCCCTGCTTAGTAATCACACACATTTTACTGTGGGCGAGGGTTAAACCCCCAGGGCTGTCTTTTTACTCTGTTCTTTTTTATCCTTAGAAATCACACCCCTTTAGCTGGGGAGGGGCCAACCCCAAGGGGTGCGGGAATTCAAATCCGGGCATCTGTACCCCTTAGTAATAAACACACCTCACTGCTGAGAGAGTGTTCAACCCCAGGTGCTGTCATTCTTCCCCTGTCCTCTGTTTCCCTTTGTAACCCAACACTTTCATGCTGAGCGAGTGTTCAGCCCGGGTGCTGTTTTTCTACCCCCGCCCTCGTATCCTTAGTAATCACCAATCACTGCTGAGCGGGGGGTTTTTTCCCCCCCCAGGGGTTTGTCATTCTACTCCTGCCCCTGTTCTCCTTAGTAACCCACACACCCCCTGTAAAGCGAGTTTTTCAATCCCAGGTGCTGTCTTTCAAACCCCTTGTCCCCCCTGTACTCCTTGGGAAATCCCCCAACCCCCACTGTTTGAGCGGTGCCCAAACCCCCCCCCCGTTGCTTTCTTTTTTATCCTTTTTCTCTTTTCCCTTCGAAATTTTAGCCCAAATTTAAATAAAAAAAAAAACCTAAATTCAGATATGTCCCATGCAGGGTTTTAAAACCTTGAAATCCTTAGCTGAAAGGCGTAGGGGAAATTTACCAAGTAATTGTAGCTCCCTACAAACTGTTTACTTAAACGGGCCCTTTTTTTTGGAAATACAGTGAGCACACTGTGGGAAAAGCATGGTGTTGTCAAGCCTTTTGGGGGTCACAGGGAAAAGCATTTAAAAAAAAAAAAAAAAAATTTCAATCTTATAAGCCCCCCTTTTTAAAAACCCTAAAAGCTGAAGCGGGCAAAAACCATGAAATGCCTTCAGGGAAAAAGGGCCATTTGTTAAGGGTTAAAGCCCCTGCTGCCCCCAAACCCTTGGTGACTTTAAATTTCTTTTTGTCTAATAGGAAGGGAAATTTGGATGGAAAACCAAAGGAAAAGCGTGTTTTTCCCATTCGACAGAAAAATTTTTCCCCTTGGGCCCAGGGCCCAAATATAAAAAAGGAAAAATTGTATTTGTAAATTTCTTCTTTTACATTTCGCAAATGTTGAAAGCAATCATTTTTGGGAAAAAACCCCCTTTTTTAAAATAAATTTGGGCTTTCTTGTGTAATGCCGGGACGGAAAGGGGGCGGGGGGGGGGAGAGGGAAGAGAGAGAGCGAAGGAGGAGAGAAAGGGAGAGAGTGAGAAAAAAAGGGGAAACGGAGAGAGAGAAAAAGGACTCTTTGAAATCACTCTCCATGAGGGCCAAGGCTGAGGCCCTTTGAACTTACCCCACAAATGGGGAAAATGGGTTTTCAAACTGAAAAAAATTTTTTTAAAAAGGGGTTTTTTATTTTTTGAAAACCCTTTTTCTTAATAAACTCGGTGGGGTTTTTTCTGAGTTTTGAAGGGGAAAGGGGCCCAATGCCCAAGGAACCTCCCCTCTTGGCCAAAATGGAGGGGGTTGAAACCCAACGAAAAAAGAGGTCTGCCTCTGGGGACCTGTCCTGCCCTAGATTGCAGATCCCTAAGGGGGGTTTGAAGCCCGTTTTTGTAATGCTTTATTTTGTCTGTGGAGGCGCTGCGGGGGAAAACTGAACACTCACTGCCGGGTTTTTTCCCAAGATTGCAGCAAATTTGCGGGGGGGTTCCTAGCGGGGAACCTGAGGGTCATTTTAATGGTAAAGGGAGCCCCTTTTTAGATGGGAAAATTGTAAAAGGGAAAACCCCTTTTTAAACGTATGGTTTTTGAGGAAATGGGGGAAAGTTTTTGTTCTCCCAAGATAAAGGGGCCGCTGCAAAAGGGGAAATTAATCTCTTTAAAATCTTGGGGTTGTGAGGAAACGCTGGGGTTGTGGGCCCAAACCCAAGCTAAAGGCTGGCAAAAGGGAAATTTGTACCATTAAGTGTGCCCAAACCTTTGAGTAGGAATTTGACACATAAGTTCTAGTTCTTTAAAAGGTCACCGGGGGGAAATTCGGGACTGTCTGGAAGTTATGTAAAAAATTTTCACTGGGGCTGAGTTGGGGCTTGTTGTGACGCGGGAGCATAAACATCTATAAACTCGTGAACCTTAAACCCGGTATTCGGCCTGGGGGAAAGGGGTTTTTTGTCCCCCCGCTGGAGGGGTTAAAACAAATTTTCTTGGGGGATGTCTTCTGCAACGTGGACTTCAAACCCCAACCCGAGGAAAAAAGGGAAACAAAAAGGGCCCGTTTGGAAAAAAATAAATAAAATGTCAAAATGGGGCCCCTTTCTTTTAACCCGCCTTTTATATCATTGGAAAATGGGGATTATAGTACTGTTCAATTAAAATTTCAAAAAAGCACCAAAAAATCAAATTTTTAAGCATGAAAAATTATGTTTTGGGATTAAAACCCCAATGAGTATTTTCCCCTTTGACATATGCGGGGTAGCCTTAAAACGGTTTTTAAAGGACCTCCCCCCATTTCCAAAATGTGCTTTAATTAAAGATGCCCCTTTGCTTACCTCTCCGTCCCGCCGTCCCAGAGCTCCCCCTTTCCCCTCCAGGGGTCCCCACTGGAGATGTTAGGGGATCACGGGATGCTGCACCCAATTTTATTGGCCTCAGCGGGTCACAGGCCTGCATGAAATTTCCATGTGACCACAGAAGTCAGGGGTTTTGGGCCCTGCGCTTTCATGGGGATCCATTTACTTTGGCCCATCAGTGGGGGGCGGGGGGTGGGGACGGGAAAAGGGGGTTGGTGGGGGGGAAGGGGAAAGTTTTGGGAGTAATTTTTTTTTAAAGGTGAGAGGGGGGGGGAAGGGGTTTTCAAAAAGTTTTTGGGATCCCCTTTAAGTTCCTTAAGGGAAAAATTTTAAATTGCCCCTTCCTTTATCAGAGGATTAAAAAAGTTTCATTTTGGGGGCCCCCCCATCCCCAGCTACCCCAAAATTTGCCGGGGGAGGGAAATTTTCCCTGGGCCTGTGATCTAGGTGGAAAAAAAGGGGCTGAAACTGCCAGACTAGTGCCCATCACACCCCCCTTTTTTTTTATACTTCAACGGATGGGTCGGAGCAAAAGGCTCTCCCCCATCTTGCGTCATGAAAAAAGAGAGAGGTTTCCTTTACTCCTTCTGAAAAACAAACAAAGGAAATTTTTTGCCCCCTTTTCATTGTGGGTGCCCATGGGGGGAGGGATTGGGTAAATTTTAGTTTGGGCTTTTAAACATTTTTGTGGGGAAAATGGGGGCTTACGGGGCGAGAAGTTGATCGGGAAGCCAATGAATTTCCCAAGCTGGGGAAAAACCCAAAAATTTAAAAAAATTTAAAATTTTTTTGGGAAAACCAAAACCCAAAGGGGGATTGGGGAAATTTCTTATTGGTTTTTCCCAAATTTAGGGGTCCATGTTTTAAATTTGGGGGGGGGCCGTTTCTCTGAAAATGGAGATTTTTTTGGGGCTCATTTGGGGTTTTGGCCCAAAAAAAAAGAAGGAGTGGCTTTGAACAGTGGACTACTGGGGTAAATTTGGGAAATTTTTAAAACCCGGTAAAACCCCTTTTAAATGGTCTGTTTTCCATTTCAGAAAGAGCCTGGGGGAAGGTTCCCGTTTCGCAAGCTGCCCCCCAGTCGAGATTTGCTGTTGTGAAGGGAAAGGAAGGCGGGGGAAAACGGAAACAGAAAATAAAAAGTACCCATTGTTTTAATACAGGTTTTTAAAATTTTTTTTACAAAAATAATAAGGTTTAAAAAAAGAAAACCTATGGTGGGAAACGGTTCATTTCTTCCTTTTAAATTTACATATTTAAAAATGTTTTTACAAATTGTGATTCTTCAAAGGGAACACTAAAATTACTGTAAACCCTTTTTGTAATAATCCCCCTGTAAAACCCCCCCGGTGGGCCCCGGGGGCCCGATTTTTAGGGAGAACGACGGAAGGAAAATTATGAATTTGCAGCATGTACTGTAGGGGTGAGCCCCAAAAAAATCAAATCTCCGGGTTTGGGCCCCGGATAAAATCATGGTGGGGCCCGGATCAACTCTCCACTGGTGGTCCCCAAAAGGGTAAAAATCCACTGGTGGTCCCCCAAAAATAAACTCCAATGGTGGTCCCCAAGGAAAAACTCCCTGGTGGTCCCAAAAAGGGTTTAACCCCCCACTGGTGGGGCCCCCAAAGGAAAAAAAAAAAAACCACTGGTGGGCCCCCAAAGGGTAAATCCACTGGTGGGCCCAAGGTTTAAAATCCCCTGGTGGGCCCCAAAAGGGTAAAAAATCCACTGGTGGGCCCAAAAGGAAAAAACTCCAATGGGGGGCCCCCCCAAAGGTTTTAAATCCCCCTGGTGGGCCCCCAGTTTCAAAGTTTTTGGTGTGCCCCAAAAAAATTTTAAAAATTCGAAATGGGCCCTTTTTATCAAAAATTCCTTTTGTTGGCCCCCGCCAAACCCCGGTCCAAAATTTTTAATCATTCCCTTTTATAATGGGAAAAAAGAAAGCTGGGCCCCTGCCCCCTTTTAAAAGGGGGTCAAACTATAAATTTCAACCCCCTTCCCATGTGATGTCCCTATTCCCTAAAAAGGCATAGAGGGGGGTGCTTTTTTTAAAAGCTGAAATTTTTTAAAATAAGATGAAGGTCACTCAAAAGTGGCCCCTCGCTCTGGTGCCCTTAGCCTGACTATTTATTTTCATAGTTGGAAAAAAACATTTCAAAGGGCCAAAAAATAAAACTTGATTTCCCCCAACTTTCAATGTTACTTGGTTCCAGGGGCGGCTGTTGTACAAATTTAAAAAATAAACTATTGGGGGAAAAAAGGTAAATTGGTTTGAAAACCCCCAAAATTTTTCACTACATAATGCAAATTTAAGATGAAAGAAAAGAAGAGATCCTAATCCGATAAAGCGGTCCCCTTTTATTTAACATCAGAGGAGCTGGAAATTTTACTTTTTTAGATGAGGACAGGAGTTTTGGGCATTAGGAAATTTTTTCACCCGGTACCAGAAAATAGGGCCCTACCTGGTGTCCAAAGAAAGCGCTTTCCTGCACTGGGAAGGGGCAGTACAGGCTTGGGTTTGGGCGGCACTGTATTAAAAGGGGGCCATAGACCGCCAATCACTGCATGCCCTCACTAATACTTTTTAAGAGCAGTACAGGACTGTAGGGGACCGCACTGTACTGTAGGAGGCGCCATTTGACCGCCCAAACAAATGCATGAACCTCACTTAAAAACTGTAAGAGCAGTATAGGAATGTGGGGCCCCCCCACTTACTGGGGAGAAGTACGTATAGCCCCAATTTACTGCATGTAAACCTTTACTTTTACTTTTTAAGGAAACGTTTCGGAATGTAGTACAGCAAAGTTCTGTAGAGGGGTGCTAAAACCCCCCAAACACTGCATGAAACCCCAATAATAAATGTAAAGAACAGTACGGCATGTTGTAAAGCACTGTACTGTTGAGAGGGGGCTTTAGACCCCCAATCACTGTTTCAAAT
>JAODAL010065512.1:0-18198 GCA_025379985.1 Phyllomedusa bahiana | reverse complement strand
CCCGCCCCCCCCAAACCACCTATTGCGATTTTTTCCCCCTTAAAATTCCAGCCTGCACATGTTGGACCGACGTATGAACAGAGAAAGGCCATTAATTTTTTTTGATGACCAGGCGGACAGGAGTACTCCCCTGTGTAACTTTGATGCGAGCCGTGCAGCTCATGCGTGACACCTCCTTTGTTGAGGCCATTCGGGAGGCCACGTTATTTGTCAGTCCCGGGACTAGGGGATGAATAACGCATTCCACTGCTTCATGCCGGAAACAGATGCAAAACTTGTCTGGCGGGGGACGGGAGACGTGGCGACTACATCTCGCCCCCCACATGAGTCGGTGGGGATGAAATGGAGGGGGGGAAAGGACATTTTGGGGAGAAGCATTTTTGGTGAAATGAGTGGATTTTCTACCCAGGTGACAAGAGAGGAGGAGCAGGAGCAGCTGGAGGGAGGAATGAGAAGACGGGGCAGATACCCGCAAGCACCGGGCAGTATACAGTGGAAAGGCAGGGAGCCCCTCGAGTCATTTGTGCAGATGCCCGCAGCATGCTGATTTGCCGGGCTAGTGACAGACGAAAGTCACACCCAGCAGGGGGAAACTTCTGGCTCCCACCCTATTGGACCCTCGCTACCGTCCAAAAATACCCCTTTTCCCAGCATTGAGAGGGAGGCAAACCAAATACTTAGGGGAAAACCTCCTAGTAGTTTTTCCGCTGCCTATTGGGGGCTCGTCCCTCCCCTGACAGACTGACTGGGGGTTTTTCACGCTCACTACTACTGCCGTGGCGCTGGGGGATGGGGGGGGTGGAGCAGTACCAGGTCCCTCAGCACAACCTAGTTTTGGAGTCACTGAAAAAAGAGCTTCCTTCACCCCCTAGTGAGGAGGGCATCGCCGCAGCAGCAGCACCTGGGGCAGACCCGAACCAACAGGGGGTGCCTACTTTGGCAGCACTCTGCCACCCCCGTTAAAGATCCGCTGGACACTGGGCACCAAACTGGGTGTTGGGCCCCCCCGATTTGCAGTTTGGAAACTGTCCTGCCTCCAGTAGTGTGGCATAAGGGTGCAGTGGGCGGTCCATCGTTACCCAAGGAGAACCCGCTTGTCCCCGGGAAATGTGGGAAAGACTGACCTTTGTCAAAATGAACAGGCGTGGATCGCCAGGATTTCCACAACCAATGCCTTATCGTCCAACCCACATCAGACATCCCTCACCCAAACTGTAAAATGAGTCGGTTCAAACTACCCGCCCCAGCCATATTTTTGATGCCCCCCACCCACCGATGCCCCACACGCTGAAGTTTCTCCTCTGCAACCCAACCATCTTTACCCGGGGCGGTATTGCCTCCACCTCCACACTCTGTCATTTTGCCACTTTATACTCATCTGCTGCTGCTGTTTTCTGGTGCCGTGACATCCCACTGTTTTCATTGGCCACTCTCTGACCTCTCGTTGCCCTGGCCGCCGGCACCTCCACCCCTGTCCTTGGCCCCTCTGTGGGCCCACTACTGTTTTTCCACTCCAAATTTTATTGTGCCACTGTCGACCCATGCGCTGCTGCCCTTTACCCCCAAAATGTGTCATTGTGCCACTCTGTGGCCTACTAATGTTTTTTTCCCCTCCAGAATGTCATTTGCCACTGTCTGACCTCATGCTGCGGGTGCCGTGACCCCACACTGTGGGCATTTTTTCCCCTCTGTTGGCCCACTCCGTTTTTTTCCACCTCCTAAAGCATTTTTGGGCCCCTGCTGACCCATGCCCGCTGCCACTTTTTTCCCCCCACTCTCTTCCCTTGTGCCACCTGTGGCCCCCACTGTTTTGCCACCTCCAAATGTCATTGTGAAACTTCTACTCATGCTGCGCTTCCCCGTGCCTCCACCGTTCATTTTTCCACTCTTGGGCCTACTCCTGTTTTTGAAAACCCCCAGAATGTCATTGTGCCACGGGGCCTGCCCTCATGCGTTGCTTAATCCCCCTGGTCTTTGTGCCACTCCTGTGGCCACCCTGTTTTGCCACCTCCAAACATTGTGCCACCCCCGACCTCATTTGCTGCCCCTTTACTCCACTCCTTCATTGTCCCACTCTTGGGCCTACTATGTTTTTGCCCCCAAAAATTCATTGTGAAACTGTCTCCCTCTCTCTGCTTTGGCTGCTGCTGCCCTCCCCACTGTGTCATTGTCCCACCTGTGGCCTCCCTGTTTTTCCCAAAATCCAAAATGTCATTGGGCCATTTCCCGGACCTCATGCTGCTGCCCCCGACCTCACCTTGTATTTGCCACTCTGTGGCCTACTCTTTTTTTCCCACCTCCAGAATTCATTGTGCCACGTCTCCGAGCTGCTGCCTAAACCTCCACCGCATTTTGCCACTCTTGCCTAGCGTTGCTCCTGCCCCGTCCCTCCCTTTCTTCTTCTTTGTGCCCCTTGGGGGGGGCCTACTCGTTTTTGCCCCTCCAGAAGTCATTGGCCACTTTCCCCTCATGCTGCTGCCCCCATCCCCACTTTTATTGTGCCACTCGGGCCTCCCCTTTTTTGCCCCACCTCCAAATGTCATTTGGCCCCACTGCTGACCTATGCTGCGCCCTACCTCCATCTTGTCATTGTGCCACTCTGTCCTACCCCCTGTTTTTGCCACCTCCAAATGTCATTGTGACTGCCCCCTCATGTTTCCTGCTGGGGCCCTCCACACTGTGTCATTGGGGCCATTCTGGGGCCTACCCTGTTTTGCACCCCCAGAATGTCTTGTGCCACGCTGACCTCCTGTGGTCCCGGACCCCCACACTGTCTCATTGTGCCACTCTGTGGCCTACTCGTTTTTTCCACCTCCAGAATGTCATTGTGCCACTGTCTGACCTCATGCTGCTGCCACTTTCACCTCCACTCTGTCATTGTGCCACTCTGTGGCCTACTACTGTTTTGCCACCTCCAGAATGTCACTGTGCCACTGTCTGACCTCATGCTGCTGCTTCCGTGTCCTCCACGCTGTGTCATTGTGCCACTCTGTGGCCTACTCCTGTTTTTGACACCTCCAGAATGTCATTGTGCCACTGTCTGACCTCATGCTGCTGCTGCCGTGACCTCCACACTGTGTCATTGTGCCACTCTGTGGCCTACTCCTGTTTTTGCCACCTCCAGAATGTCATTGTGCCACTGTCTGACCTCATGCTGCTGCCACCATCACCTCCACTCTCTGTCATTGTGCCACTCTGTGGCCTACTACTGTTTTTGCCACCTCCAGAATGTCATTGTGCCACTGTCTGACCTCATGCTGCTGCTGCCATGACCTCCACACTGTGTCATTGTGCCACTCTGTGGCCTACTCCTGATTTTACCACCTCCAGAATGTCATTGTGCCACTGTCTGACCTCATGCTGCTGCTGTAACCTCCACACTGTGTCATTGTGCCACTCTGTGGCCTACTCCTGTTTTTGCCACCTCCAGAATGTCATTGTGCCACTGTCTGACCTCATGCTGCTGCTTCCGTGTCCTCCACGCTCTGTCGCTAATCTTGCCACCTGAGCTCTCAGCTTGTTTTTTTCCAGCTTTCTCTGGCATGACTTTATCAGGCTACATTCCCGCTTGAGTTTTTTGGTCAGTTTTTCCCTCTTAAGTGCCCAGGGATTTTTATAGTGAAGCGATTCTAAGAGCGGCAGTCATGTGCGTGTCATACTAAAACACAACATTGTATGAAGACCAAACCAAGCTCACTCTGCATTTTTAAGCATGGCACAACATTCTACAGCACCCTGCAGGCTCTGTGCAGCCTAGAAATAGCTGTTTTTTAACGTGAATCGTCCCGAAGTAATTCGGACCAAATTTAATTTGGTCGGGAAATTCGGCGAAGTGACTGAATCGAATTTTTGAGAAATTTGCCCATCTCTAGCCGTGACCTTGGTCGGGAAATTCGGCGAAGTGACCAAATCGAATTTTTGAGAAATTCGCCCATCTCTAGCCGTGACCTGTAAGAAAGAATCTTTAATGGGGAAGGTGGGAGGTGAAACTGCAAGAGGGTGGGCGGGCTAACCATAGGGCCTGCAGCTTTATTAAAATGAATATGTATATTACATGTAAAAGAGAAGTGGTTTATGGGAATAGACTAAGACAATAGTGTAAAGTACAATGGAATATGTATTTAATAAGGTTTGCAGCTTTATTAAAATGAATATGTATATTAGATATATAGGAGAAGTGCTTTATGGGAAGATATTATGACAATAGTGTACAGTACAATGGAGTTTATATTCCCAATGAATATGCATATTAGACATGGAGGAGAAGGGGTTTATGGGAGTTGATAAAGCTGGTAGTGAGCTGTGGAATGTAACACCTATTCTGCTTAGTCCGTTTTAGGTGATCCACGCAGAGGCAATAACATGAGATAAATGAGACGGAAGTCCATCACAGTCAGGGCTGAAATGTCTATTGATACAGTACGTTGGCGCGGGCAGCATGGTAAGATAAGGCGCAAGCCCTTTATGGAGATGGTGAATTTATCTGAGGTTTGATGTCTATGGGAGCATGATGGCAGTAGTAACAGCACATATTATGAGTGTGTGTGCAGGAGAGCGGAAGGGAGAGTGGGTTTTTGTGGATTCTCTGATGGCTAATTGGTGAGCACCTGAATAGGGTGTGTATCTAACATGATATAAAAGGAAGTGAGCTTAGACCACATGTGACCGGACCTCTAACCCCTGATGAAGCCAGGTTAGCTGGTGAAACATGTCGGGGAGGTCAGACATGACGTTTTAAATTGTGATTTCTCACCTCTGTCTAGAAGTGTCACCTGCTGCAGACGGTGTCACAAGGGGGCCTTATTTGTTTTGTGTCCATGAGATTAGGGACGACTGCCCAAGTAGGAGGCTTGGGATCCCTTACTGGAGCTAGTAAATTGCTGTATATATAAGGCTTTCCTGTTGATAGGTGGTGCTCCACCAGACTTGATAGTAGAAAAGGAGCTATTGCTTCTTTCAGAAGTAGAAAGGGTTAAATGGTGAGGTTAGAAATCAGGTTTTTAAATAGTGTGTATAGTGGTTAAGAGTTATACATAATAAAAGTTACGTTTTAGTGTTTTATAGATAGAGAACTGATAAAGTTTAAGTTTGCCTATGGCAAAAGAGTAAATATAGTGATCTATTGACATAATGTATCCTTGTGTCACGAGCTTATTTACATTTCTTCGGTACAGGGTCCACAAAGATCCACACTCCTGTTGTGTTGTGAAGTCAAGCACTGGTACAGAGCCTGCATGGGCATAGAGGCT
This sequence comes from Phyllomedusa bahiana, assembly GCA_025379985.1. Classification (NCBI taxonomy): domain Eukaryota; kingdom Metazoa; phylum Chordata; class Amphibia; order Anura; family Hylidae; genus Phyllomedusa; species Phyllomedusa bahiana. Next base: position 12,949 of record JAODAL010065512.1, on the reverse strand, counting down.
GAGCAAATCCAAGGATTACATTACAAGATCAGGAATGTCCTAAGTTGGGCCATTTTCCTAGGAGGTGCCAGGTCTTGTATGGTCTATACTCTGTCTGTGGTCAGGTGTCTGGCACTAGCTGACAAACAGCATCTTAAGAAGGTAACCTTTGTACACACTGTAGCTTGTCTTTTGAGGCTTGACACTCTTGTTCCGATAAAAAGCAGTGGAAGGAGATTGTAGCCTCCTTGCATTCTCCCTCGGTTATTGAGCAAATGAGGAGGTCATCGACATACTGTAACAACACTCTCTGTGGGTCAGATGGAGTCTGCTGTTGCAGTACTGAGGAAAGGGCTGTCATGTATTGTGTCAGTGAATTTTGTGCCTCCTGTGGCAGCACAGTCCATGTGTATTTCTTTCCTTTAACTCCTTTGTGACATTGGACATACCGATACATTTTCTGCGGAAATTTGTTCCTGCAAATGGATGTATAGCTATGTCCAGGACATTGCGTGACCTCACAAGCAGAGCCTACACGAGCGGCGCATGGAACCAGCTGTATATTACAGTTGGCCCCATGCCCTGTCAGCCGCGAATGGAGCTCACTCCATTCGTGGACGATTAACCTCTTAGATACCATGGTCAATTGCGACTGGTGCAGGAGAAGACAGCGAACAGGAGCTTCCTCTGTCTACATTGCCCCCTCCTCCTGCGGCACGATAGCAGGGTGACGATGCTCTCCCTATGTCCCTTTGTTAGGTTTCTAGGTTGCCCGTGAAGTTACCATGCTGAACCATGCCCGGAGGCCAAAGCTAGGCATAGTGATTGACAGTTAGCATTGCATAGGAGTAGAGCTTTGTACTGCTATGTATTGTAACAGTGATGTACTGATCACTGATTCAAGTCCCCTATAAGGACAAATAAAATTAAATGTAAAATAGTAAAAAAAAAAAAGTAACACACAAAAATATAAAATAAGAACATGTACACTTCTCATTTCCCCTTACAAATGCTAATCGCCCCAAAAATGATGAAAAATAAAGTATGCATATTTGGTACACCACGTGCATAATGATCTGTCATGTTAATTTGCCCTCATGCTAGATTACTTAAAAAAGAGACAATACTGCAATTTTTGTTCATCCCGAGGCACATAAAATGGAATAAAATGTGATTAAAAAAATCCCTTACACAGATCTGCATAGAGAAAAATAAAAAAAAGTAATAAATATTGTTAAACACAATAAAACCCCCTTTTTTAGTGCTACAATATAATATAAATTGGATATTTCCATAATTGTATCGACCCACCATGTATCTTCACCCTGTTTCCCCAAAAACCTATTCAAAGACAATCAAAAATGTTTGTCTCCCAAAAAATGGAACCAATAAAAATGTAAACTGATCCTGCAAAAAACAAACTTCTACATAGCTCTGTATATAAAGTTATGGCTTTCAGACTAAAGGGATGCTAAAACGTGTTTTCTTTTTTAAATAAAAATGTTTTGTTTAAAACATAAAAAAATATATAAATTAAGTGTTACTGCCATGATTGCTGTATCTTGTTCATTCCGTCTTCCAAAAATTGGTACCAATAAAAATGTCAACCCATTCTACAAAAAAACAAGGAAATGTGACATGGTAAAATCTGCGTTCCAAAAGTCAAATAGTGCTCCCTCCCTTGTAAACTCTGTCATGCAGCCAAACAAAAATTTAAATCTACATATAGGGTATTGCTGAACCTGGAATAATATGCGCAACAAATTTTGGGGTGCATTTTTGTTCAAAGATTTCTTGTGAAAATTAAACATTTTCCCCTTAAACTTGGCAAAAAATATAATTATTTTCATAGCCTAATACTAAAAAAAATTTGTGTGGGATCAATATAGACACTACACCCTGTATATTCCTTATGGGGTGTAATTTCTAAAATGAAGTCTTTTTGGGGGAATTTACTGAGTTTGTGTACCGTAGGGTTTTCGCAAAATTGAAAAGATGCCTAATGAAAATGAGACCCCAAAATCCAGTAGGTGCTTCTCCTATTCTGAGGCTTCTGGTTGATTCAAAGAGCGCACTAGGGACATTTATAAGATATCTCTAAAAACGTAAATTGGAATCAATATTGAGTTGCATTTTGCAGGTAACATCTACTGTGTTCCAGTAAATAAAGGATAAATTTGAAAACCTGTAAAAAAAAATGAAATTTCAGCTCGACTTTGCTTTAATTTCTGTGAAACACACAGAGGGTTAACAAACTTCCTAAATGCAGTTTTAACAAATTAAGTGATGCAATTTCTTTGATGGAGTCATTTATGGGGTGTCTAATGATGGGGAGCCCCAACATTGTAGACTCAAGACATCAAGTTGTGGCCTTCATACTGAAATCATAAATGGCCATAGATACCTGCAAGCCCCTGCAGAAAATATTGCTAGTTAATAATACATTTCATTTTAATATATCAAAAAGGTGAACAAAATACCCTTAAAACAATACAAAAAAATGAACTAATAACAATACTTCAGCAGATAATGGGGGTGAGGGGGGGGGGACATTGTGATCCTAAATCAGGATAAATGTCATTTGGAAGCAAATAGGATATTGGATTTTCTTTAATATGAAAAGTGTATAGGAGATCCTTTTTTACAAATGCAAAAAAGCCTATGTAGTCTCCTCGCAGAAGCTCCAACTCTGGGTGCAGTAGATAAAAATGAAAAAATTATTTATATAAAGTAACCCTACTTGCCATTTATTTTACTTTGTACCAAAGATCCAGAAAAATCTGACATCCTCCCCAGGGAGACCAATAATAGCTGGAATAAACTCTCCTACTAGCCAGCTAGTAAAACTTCCAAGTTATTTGAAAGATTCAGAGCAGCTAATAAAATTATTGAATAACATGCCATCTAATGAAAAATATATATATTGCCAACATTAGATGTGTCTGCCTTCTATATGAATATTTAACACGAACTTGGTATTAAATGTATAAGAGAGAGACAATGACATATCTGAGTCACAAAAAGCATTTCTTCTGCAAGGGTTACATTTCATATTAAACAATAACTATTTTCTATATAATGGGGATATATAACGGCAGAACCGAGGGACCGCGATGGGTACGAGAGTCGCACTGGCATACGCAAACATTTTTATGGGGGCTTTTGAAACCGAATACATATATGCATACCCGGAATGCAGCAATTATGTATCTCTATATAAGAGATACATAGACAACCTCTTATTCATCTGGTCCGTTCCCCCAAATATCATTCATGAATTTGTATCACACCTAAATAAGAACACATGGGGTATACAGTTTACATCTCATAATAGTACTAATAATTTGGAATTTCTTGATATAGAAATTTATACAAAAGATGGAACTGTTAGGGATGGTCAGGGACGTACGCAAGACGCAGACAAGTGGGGCTCTGACACTGATCCCAGCTTCTGTCCCTGCCTTTTGGGGAACCCGACTCTTTAACAGGCCGGCCCCAACCAGAAGACTAAAGCCTACACTGAGTAGGTGTGCACAGACAGAGACGAACGAACAAAGAACACAAAAGACGTAGTTGGACGGTCCGAGTCGCTAACGGGGCGGGCAGCGAGGTACAAAGTTGTGAGGCAAATGGAAAAAAAACGGAAAGCAAGCAGAATTCAACAGCACAGAGGATAGCAAGAGAACAGGCTAACTATAGTGACCAGATCAATATAGCAGGCACAGGAAAGAGGGAACCGTGGCTATATACAGGAAAAGGAAGGAAGAAGAAGAGCAGGGATTGGAAGCAGAACCTGTCAATCCAGAGAGCGGATTAACCCTATGAGTGCTGGAGGATTTCTGGCCAAGGCGTCGGCCAGAAATCAATAAAGATTCAGGACTACAGGGATGTGTTCACACAAGAAACGCAAAGCTGCAGTTATGGTAGCAGCGGCCGTGGCCGGCGACCAGGGCCCGATTGCACAGGAACTTTTACTACCACTACCCACTTCAAGGAAGTGGATAGCAATAGTTATATCCACTTCCAGAGCGCTCATCAGAGGCCCTGGAAGGAGAATGTACCTTATGGACAGTTTCAGCGCATAAGGAAAAATTGCTTTGAGGATCAGACATTTAAAGAACAAGCTCTATTTGTCAGAGAACGTTTCATAAAGAAAGGGTACCAAAAAAATTGTTAAATAATGCACTCTAAAAAATTATGAAATTGAAACAGGAAGACAGCTTGACTTACAAGAGACAAAAGTGCAAAAATGATTAAAAAAAAACAAAACAGCAAGAGCGTACTAATTTTTTTTTAATAATACAAAATAACTCATTACTTCCAGAAATCAAAAGGATCCTACAGAATCATTGGTACCTTATTAAAAAATATCCTTGGGGGGGGGGCGGTGAGGGGGCGTGGCCAGGCCAGGGATGTGAGCAGTTGCGCTTCCTGTGAGCTCTGTCGTGATGCTCCTTAAACTCAGCTCAATTAAGCCTTTGAACCTGCAGGCAAGCACATCACTGCCACTCCTGTTTCCAGCTCAATGTGAGGGTCGTTTTAAGCCCTCTCTGACCCCTGTGTGTACTTTAGAACTGGACTTAGCCCTGTGGAAAGAGGAGCCCCTCAGTCCAGCTAACAGCAGCCATTGCTGACATTCACATGCTGCCCTGAGTTGCTGCACACATCCTCCTCATCCAGGTTCCTTCTGAGGAATACTCACCCATGCTGACAGCACAGTGATCAGACAGAAAACTTTCCATCTGCCAGATCATCTCTCATTCTTGGAGAAGCAATTACAGAGCCCAGTCCCAGAATCACAAGGGACTGTAAGCACAGCAGGGGATTTCCTGCCAGCAAGGAGCAAGTGGAAGATAAGGTCAGTGGAAATCTCACAGAGCTACAAACTCTTTACCTGCTTATACCCATCCGCTGGGAAATACCTGCTCCACCATTATTTGTCACACCCAGGGGCGTCGCTAGGCAGTTTTTACCGGGCTCCAGCCCGGGATAACACACCTGCTGCCCCGAATCAATTGGCTCCTGGGCTTCAGTACACACTGAAGTAATAAGCTCCGCCCACCCCCGGAGCTTCACCAATCAGCGCAGGGAGCAGTGAGAGCAGCCCCGCATCCTCTTCTTAGCTCCCTACACGCCCCTCCTCCTCCCAGCTCCAGCACTGACAGCACAGCAGGGATTCCGGGTTCCTGGCGGGCTCCTGCAGTAGATCATCACTATGTAAACCAGCTTGAACAGCCCAAGAGAACCCAGGAAAGAAGTAAACCTGCATGAGGTATGCCTTGAGGCATAGGGGGTAGGGGGACTAGTGCTATGCCCCCACTTCAAATGTGTATACTGAGATACTATACCTGGGTCAGAGGTACAGTATGTTAGTATATACATACAGGGACAGTATATATAGGTATAATACTCATCAGTGTTACATTTGAGTACATACTGTCCCTGTGGTGTAACATATATACACAGCTATTACATCAGTGTATTATTATATGTGCACAAACAAGTGTAGCGTGTGTGTGTATATGTTACACACAGGGACAGTATATACACATGCATACTGTTCACCAGTGTGTCACATTTCTGTATATACTGTCCCTGTGTGTAACATATACACACATATTACACCTGTGTATTATTATATGTGCACAAACATATATATATAATATATATATATATATATATATATATATATTATATAATATATATATATTCACACAGGTGTAGTGTGTGTGTATATGTTACACACAGAGGCAGTATATACATGTATAATGTTCACCTGTGTGCTACATTTGTGTATATACTGCCTCTGTGTGTAACAGCTGCGCAGGTGCAATCTGCAGCGAGAGCTGTCTGTTATACATTAAAATGGCAGTGAAATGGTCAAGCATTTAAAGTGAAAAATAAAGAAAAAAAACACAAACCCTTGTCCCATTAAACATATTTGGTATCACTGTGTGCATATCAACTATGCTATAAGGCCCTGTTCACACGGCGGATGTGGCCGCGGTTATGGCCGTGGGTTCCGACGCGGTTTCCGTGGCCAAAACCGCGGCCAAATCGTGTCTAGTTTATTAACATGGTTTCCCATAGGAAACCATGTTAATATTCACACTCCGCGGGTTTGGCCGCGGCTCCGGGGCCGCGGCTAAACCCGCGCGTGTGAAGAGCTCTCCTGTCAATTCCTGACAGGGAGTGCTCTGCGCGATGGCCTCGCGGTGCTGCCACGGGCGTCACCGCGGGTGTCGCCGCCGGTGGTGCGCGGCTGGGACGCGGCTCGCGCCGCGGTTTGCCCCCTGCTATTAATTTTCATGGGGGCAAACCCTCGGCGCAAGCCGCACCCCAAACCACGCCCCTCCCATGCCGAGACCACACCCATCGCCTACGCTGCAAACCCGCGTCGGAAGCCGCGAGTTTGCGCCGCGGTCCGACGAGGTTTCGGCCGCGGCGAAACCCGTGGCCAAAACCGCCGTGTGAACGGGGCCTAACACTTTTCTTTAACCCCCTCAATGAACACTGCGACAATAATAAATAAAAACATGGCAGCGATGACATTTTTGTTAATTCTGCTGCGCAAAAAATGCAATAAAAAGTGAACAAAAAGTCACATGAAAACCAGAATGGTGCCAATGAAAAAAACATAACTCATCCTGCAAAAAAAACCATCAGTTCATCAGCATAAAAATAAGAAAGTTATGGTTCTCAGAATTTAATGATTGAGAACATTTTTTTTTTTTTTGTGTTTAACATTGCTACAACATTTAAAAAAAACTATGTAAATTGGCTATCACTGTATCTGTATTTATGCCCCACAGTCAGCGCTGTAAAAAAAAAAAAAAAAAACGCTACCAGGATTTTTTTTATACACTTTGCCGCCCAAAATTTGGAATAAAAAGCTTTTGAAAGGCAGAGATGAAAAATAGGAAAACAGCTGTTATTAAGGGGTTACAATACATCACCACATATACCGTATTTTTCAGACTGTAAAGATGCACTTTTTTTCCCAAAATTCGGGATTAAAATGGGGGTGCTTCTTATACTCTGTATGCAGCAGAAGTTGGGTACTGCTGGGGGCTTTGGGCAAGGAGGAGGTGGTGTCCCGCTGGAGACCAACAGCAAGGAAGGCAGAAGCAGAGTCTCTGCTGCTGGAAGCCAGTGGAAGGGTTTAATTAACCGTGACACGCATTTTGATGTTCCTGAACATATAGAGTGATCTCACGTGCTGAGCACACTCCATATGAGGCGGGCAGTGTCTGTTCATTACAGCTAGCAACCGCCGCTAATAAACGGCCCGTGCCCAAGATGTTTTAGGACCCTAGCAATGCCCCTGGTCACACCCATGAAGCTGCATATTGCTCCCAGGCTTTATAATAACCTGTGGCTCCTTTAGCCTTCTATCTCCCTGAAGACAGCAGGAGACACCATTTTACAAGCCCCTCCTCATAGAAAGAAGGCTCCACACTGCATTAACCTGTCTGTTCAAACTATCCTGACAGAATTATTCACAGATCATGCCAGAACTCTTGTGTTAAGCTTTATCACTAGAGATGGGCGAATTTCCCGAAATTCGTTTCGTTCACTTCGCCGAATTTCTCGGCAAAAAAATAACTTCGTTCCGAATTACTTCGGCACGAATCACGTTAAAAAAACAGCTATTTCCAGGCTGCACAGAGCCTGCAGGGTGCTGTAGAACGTTGTGCCATGCTTAAATATGCAGAGGGAGCTTGGTTTGGTCTTCATACAATGTTGTGTTTTAGTATGACACGCACATGACTGCCGCCGCTCTTAGAATCGCTTCACTATAAAATTCCCTGGGCACTTAAGAGGGCAAAACTGACCAAAAAACTGAAGCGGGAATGTTGCCTGATAAAGTCATGCAAAAGAAACACACCCTAGAAATCACTTAGCAGCTAAATATATAAAAACATACTTTTATTAGAATACTTGATAAAATACTACACTTACCCTAATTATAACCCTCACACAACTAGAAAAACCCTACCCTAACCCAGACAATATGTAGGGTAATCGCCCCAATAAGGGCGCCCCTACCCGGAACCTGTCCCTTACTGACAGTCCCTACAAACCCCTATTCTACAAGCTGATGGTGACTAAGCCACTGATACAATAGAAACGATAACAAAGAATAGGGTAACTCCTGACAATGCAGGTATAGGAGATATCAATGAACAAATCGCCAAGACCTATGCTTGTAGTAGAGGTATAGACAAACACTGATAATATGTAACACCGGAGATAAGGATGTACTAACTCACAGCTACATATTCATAAAGTACCCCTAGACAAAAAGAGAATAAGATACCTCTTAATAGTACAAGCAAAAAAGATATAAGTGGACAAATTCCTTATTAGAATGCCAAGGACTTAGTCAACACCTATATTTAACTATGGTATAGGAAAACACTCATATTACAAAAAGAGAGAGACAAAGGTATATAGTATCCCTCCTACATATTGTCCAAATACCCCAGACCAACGCGTTTCCCCCTAAAGATAAAAGGGTTCATCAGGGTCAATGGTTATAACAAGTAAAGATGCCCCAAATAAAGATATCCACAAAGGAAATCCACAACCATGCAGAAAAATGTATGATACTCGCGTGTTTGTTCAAGACCGATAATCCAGGTCCCCCATATCACAGATGTTAGAGAGGGCAATAACGAAAGGGAATCACCACCTTAAATAGATCACAAGATATCAATAAAGCTCACCTACTTCCGGACGCGGAGGCCGTGTGCTCCCCTAGTTGCCAGGGACGCCGCGGCTCTCATCGCTTCCGGACTGCACTCAGGTATCATCTGCGCGTGCGTCAACCTATGCCGAATCACGCGATACTCACGGCCATCACTACGCTGACACCGCGTCACCGTCTCGTATCATAGCAACCATCGCGAATGCCCCAGCACATAGAGAGACACGTATCTCCAGGTAATGATATAATCTCCTGAGAATACATGCATAATACATCTATCCTGCTACAACGTATTAGTAAAACAATCAATATTGTGATCCCCTATCGAAACTAATTGTACAAAATATAATATACCAAAAACTAATAATAAAATAGAGAGAATAACAACCAAATATCAGTAAATGCCGTTTATATATAGGGTAAAGAGATATATTAAATAAATGGGATAAAAGACATCGTCTCATTCAAACCCCCCGGTTTAAGTGTTTTCATCTGATAGATCCAAAAGGTCTCTCTTTGTAGGATTTTTCTTTCAAAATCCCCCCTTCTAGGACTCCCATTCACAACCTCCAATACATAAAAGGAGAGTACCGTCACATCACCACCATGCACTTCCACTATATGCCTAGCCACCGGTGTGTCACGTTCGTGCTCCACATCCCCAATGTGTTCCAGGACCCTACGCCTAAATTCCCTGGAGGTTTTACCTACATAGGTCAGTGGGCACGAACAAGTACAACCATAAACAACACCCTTAGATTTACAGTTTGCAAAGGAATTCAATTTGTAGGTTCGTCCTTGATTATCTACAAAAGCTTTTGTAACCTTAATAAATTTACACGCTTTGCATGAACCACATTTATACATCCCGCAAACAGGTGTATCTAACCAAGTCCTAGTCGGTCGAGGTGGGACAAAATGGCTGTGCACCAATCTATCTCTAAGATTTTTACCTTTTCTAAATGTATAGGAGATTATCAATGAAACAAATCACCAAGACCTATGCTTGTAGTAGAGGTATAGACAAACACTGATAATATGTGACACCGGAGATAAGGATGAACTAACTCACAGCTACATATTCATAAAGTACCCCTAGACAGAAAGAGAATAAGATACCTCTTAATAGTACAAGCAAAAAAGATATAAGTGGACAAATTCCTTATTAGAATGCCAAGGACTTAGTCAACACCTATATTTAACTATGGTATAGGAAAACACTCATATTACAAAAAGAGAGAGACAAAGGTATATAGTATCCCTCCTACATATTGTCCAAATACCCCAGACCAACGCGTTTCCCCCTAAAGATAAAAGGGTTCATCAGGGTCAATGGTTATAACAAGTAAAGATGCCCCAAATAAAGATATCCACAAAGGAAATCCACAACCATGCAGAAAAATGTATGATACTCGCGTGTTTGTTCAAGACCGATAGTCCAGGTCCCCCATATCACAGATGTTAGAGAGGGCAATAACGAAAGGGAATCACCACCTTAAATAGATCACAAGATATCAATAAAGCTCACCTACTTCCGGACGCGGAGGCCGTGTGCTCCCCTAGTTGCCAGGGACGCCGCGGCTCTCATCGCTTCCGGACTGCACTCAGGTATCATCTGCGCGTGCGTCAACCAATGCCGAATCACGCGATACTCACGGCCATCACTACGCTGACACCGCGTCACCGTCTCGTATCATAGCAACCATCGCGAATGCCCCAGCACATAGAGAGACACGTATCTCCAGGTAATGATATAATCTCCTGAGAATACATGCATAATACATCTATCCTGCTACAACGTATTAGTCAAACAATCAATATTGTGATCCCCTATCGAAACTAATTGTACAAAATATAATATACCAAAAACTAATAATAAAATAGAGAGAATAACAACCAAATATCAGTAAATGCCGTTTATATAGTAGGTAAAGAGATATATTAAATAAATGGGATAAAAGACATCGTCTCATTCAAACCCCCCGGTTTAAGTGTTCTCATCTGATAGATCCAAAAGGTCTCTCTTTGTAGGATTTTTCTTTCAAAATCCCCCCTTCTAGGACTCCTATTCACAACCTCCAATACATAAAAGGAGAGTACCGTCACATCACCACCATGCACTTCCACTATATGCCTAGCCACCGGTGTGTCACGTTCGTGCTCCACATCCCCAATGTGTTCCAGGACCCTACGCCTAAATTCCCTGGAGGTTTTACCTACATAGGTCAGTGGGCACGAACAAGTACAACCATAAACAACACCCTTAGATTTACAGTTTGCAAAGGAATTCAATTTGTAGGTTCGTCCTTGATTATCTACAAAAGCTTTTGTAACCTTAATAAATTTACACGCTTTGCATGAACCACATTTATACATCCCGCAAACAGGTGTATCTAACCAAGTCCTAGTCGGTCGAGGTGGGACAAAATGGCTGTGCACCAATCTATCTCTAAGATTTTTACCTTTTCTAAATGTATAGGAGATATCAATGAACAAATCACCAAGACCTATGCTTGTAGTAGAGGTATAGACAAACACTGATAATATGTAACACCGGAGATAAGGATGTACTAACTCACAGCTACATATTCATAAAGTACCCCTAGACAAAAAGAGAATAAGATACCTCTTAATAGTACAAGCAAAAAAGATATAAGTGGACAAATTCCTTATTAGAATGCCAAGGACTTAGTCAACACCTATATTTAACTATGGTATAGGAAAACACTAATATTACAAAAAGAGAGAGACAAAGGTATATAGTATCCCTCCTACATATTGTCCAAATACCCCAGACCAACGCGTTTCCCCCTAAAGATAAAAGGGTTCATCAGGGTCAATGGTTATAACAAGTAAAGATGCCCCAAATAAAGATATCCACAAAGGAAATCCACAACCATGCAGAAAAATGTATGATACTCGCGTGTTTGTTCAAGACCGATAGTCCAGGTCCCCCATATCACAGATGTTATAGAGGGCAATAACGAAAGGGAATCACCACCTTAAATAGATCACAAGATATCAATAAAGCTCACCTACTTCCGGACGCGGAGGCCGTGTGCTCCCCTAGTTGCCAGGGACGCCGCGGCTCTCATCGCTTCCGGACTGCACTCAGGTATCATCTGCGCGTGCGTCAACCTATGCCGAATCACGCGATACTCACGGCCATCACTACGCTGACACCGCGTCACCGTCTCGTATCATAGCAACCATCGCGAATGCCCCAGCACATAGAGAGACACGTATCTCCAGGTAATGATATAATCTCCTGAGAATATATGCATAATACATCTATCCTGATACAACGTATTAGTCAAACAATCAATATTGTGATCCCCCGTCTCCAAGATTTCACACGTGCAGCACCGGTCCTATGGAATATGCTACCGTGGGCGATCAAGCACATTCACAACCCTCACAGTTTTAAGAGGGCCCTGAGAAAACATCTTCTCAGCCTGGCCTACCAAGATCCCTAACTGCTATCACACCTGTCACTCCCTACACTAGGGCACTCACAGGCACTTATCTGTATATAGATGTACTGTCAGGGTGGCTGGGTCACCCAATTTCTATGTAAACCACCTCTTATTTATGTAACATGGCTGGACCATAGTAAACTGAGCACGTCTGACCCCTTTTGCTCACCCATACACCATAATAGATTGTAAGCTCTCGCGAGCAGGGTCCTCATACCTCGTGTCTCATATGTAAGTTCTTTAATGTGTAATGTCTGTATGTACACCCTCTAATTTGTAAAGTGCTGCGGAATATGTTGGCGCTATATAAATAAAAAATTATTATTATTATTATTATTATGTTACAACCGGATGTGCATCTACCAATTCTGCAGTGATAGAATCCTGTAAGAGAATAGGCCAAAACGTTTCTAGAATCTTTCTAACCTCCCCTGATGCCACATCATATGTTCCAATAATTCTGACCATATTCATACTCTCTCTGGTTCTTGTTTTCAAGAGATTCTCACGGTCAGTGGTAAGGGCTTGTTGATAAGACTCCCTTAGGACAGATTTAGGATACCCCCTTTCCAGAAATCTTGCTGTCAAGTCATCAGCCTCCTTTTTGAATGTATCAACCGAGGAGCAATTTCTACGTATCCTAGTAAACTGTCCCTTCGGGATTCCCTTCCTCAGGGGATAAGGATGTGCGCTGTTCCACTGTAAAAGACTATTTCCAGCCGTAGGTGTTCTCTAGGCCAGTGTTTCTATTTTTCCATTTGCCCCCCTCCTAATTTGGTTGAAT
>JAODAL010065511.1:0-18199 GCA_025379985.1 Phyllomedusa bahiana | reverse complement strand
AAGTGAGAAGGCCCGGGTCAGGGGGGTGCCTGGAGATTGAAAAAGTTTTCCCCCCTTTGGTGTGCGTGAGGTGAGCATTTTTGGGGGCATTGGGCGCTCGCTTGTGTGGGCCTTATTTGGGGGGGTGCCATGTAGGGTTGACTATGTTTTGAGGGTGTTGCCGTGGGTGACTCGGGGGGCGGGGGGGCCTTCTGATTAAACGGTGATGCGTGGGTTTGTGGGGGGGGAAGAGCGGGGGGTCCCTCTGGGGCCTCACTGGGGCTCGGCTGGCGGGGGCTCCGGGGCCGGTTTTTTCCCCCCCCCCCCCCTGAATTTTCTCCCTGCTTTGAGGATTCAGAGGGCGGGGTGTCTCAGTGGGGGGGCTAGCCGAATCCCTGCTATTAGCCAAGGCCTCCCTCGTTGGTGGGTTGTAAATCCTCCCCCTCCCCTCGGCCTGTGTACTTTCTGCGGGGGGCCCCTGGCAGATTGCTGAGCCTCTCCGTCGGTCGCCAGCTCGGGCCAGTCCCTGGGATTGGTGAGGGTGCTGCAGACCCCGGGGGCCCCGCGTCTTTCCGGCCCCCTTCTTCTCCGGCGCGGGAGTCCGGCTGCTGCGGGTTTTCTTTCTTCCCCCTGTACTGGCGGGTGAGGTGAGGAGGTGCAGGGGGAGTTAAAGGGGAGGTCAGCCTGGCGTGCTCCCCTCCCCCCGCCCCGTGATGAGACTGCTCTCTGGAGCGGGGTTGGATTTTCCCGCGGGGGTGCAAAAAAAGTTAAAAAGGGGACTTCGCCCTCCTGGGAGTTGTGCAGCCTGTCCTTTTTTGTTCCTCTTTGATAAATTTTCGTTGGTTAGCCCATTTAGAATGAGCCCTGGAGGAGCTCTCTCACATGCGTCCTACCCGGTGCATAGCAGGCCATGCCCCCGCCAAGCATTTTTTTGAGAATCGCCATAATGTTAGCGATTTGAAATGGTGTGTATTAGGCTAATTTTAAGCAATGTGAGAACAAGTTGGATCGGCTATTACAAAGGAGGGTATGGATTACCGGGGGTTTCAGTCCCTTTCATCAATGGGTTAATGGTTAAAATGAGGAATGCAAAATGGGGCGTTTCGTGAAATTAACCGTTAGGGTCCCTTAGGATCTGATTAGCTGAATGGTTGATTTTGTGGTGCCATACGGTAGCAATATGGAAGGGGTTAATCCCTATGTACTGAAGTCTAGTGCTAAGTATCTTGAGTATATGCCCTATCTATAGACGTGTGTTCACATGCAAGTAGAGGCCAGCATTGAATATGTATTGCGGAATCCACATCATAATATGCTGTTGTTGTTTTAATAACATAACAGGTACGTTTAGCTAATGCATATAAGATTGTAAATGTGTTTGTCTGTTTTTAGAAATAGTTATCATATTATATGAAGTTGTTTTAAATAAGGTAATATGTAACCTTACGATGCAGATCACGTGATTGGAAGGCTAGAAAAGGTGAGACGTGTCCATTCCTCGGGTGTGCTTGACAAAGGGGGCGGTCCCCCGAAACGTCGCAGCCAGACGATCCCCAGCCGGGAAGGAGGACACAGTGAGTTCCGCTGTACAATATGCATTAATTCCAAAGGACTATGCCTGTTTTTTGCATTAAGCTCTGAGTTAGAATATTGAACTGTGCCCAGTGGCGATTTTATACGTCCAGAGTTGTTTGTGATTTTCTTGTGCCTATAGGGTTGGGACACCCTGTCTGGTCGTGTTCCTACATGTGTAGTGAAAAAGGGTACGTGCACGTCTATTTAGCAAGCACTAAAACATCAGTGTGAATGTTAGACTATTGGAATAGCACAGGTTTTTATTTATAATATGCATATTGCTGTTGGACAATGTACGCTGCTGTCTAGTACTTATCGGCATGCACTGTAGTGTATGTTGAGGTTCAGTGCACATTGAGGCTTTGCTTGGTGCAATACAATAAGCAAAATACATTCAGCACTTATTTATAATACGCACGTTTTTTATAACACGCACTTTGCTGTTTAACGCACACTGCTGTCTAGCACTTTTTGGCGTGCACGTTGAGGCTTAGCGCCCTTGATGAAATAAAAAAAAGGTGCAAAATAATTAGTATAATACACTGAGTACAGTGTGAATTAAGGCTGGAAACACTGGGTGAATCAAGGCACAGCCAAATCATTACAGCATTGGTGAACACTTAAAGGATGTTCACTTGGCGTGTAAATTACGTTTTTGTATACATTTTTAGATGCATATTTGGATCTGTGTTTCAGACCCAAACATCTAACAATATGCAGTGTGATTTACATTGCTTTCAATGTAAAACACGCATCGGCGTTCAGATCCGTTCAAAGAATTGACACGTTAATTCTTGATACGTTTGATGCAGCAGACACCCTATTTAAACCTAAAGGGTGCGTTTCTGCTGCAGCAAAAACGCATCCAAACACGCACCTGCATGTTGGATGTTTTGGATCCATTTTATGCAGCACTGTTAGATGTGTTTTTTTGGATCGAAAACATATCCAAAAACGTATTAAACACGGTGTGTGAACATACCCTTACAGTATTATATGAATTAATGTGAAATATAGAAACATTTTTTTTCATGGCTACTAAAAAATGGCACAAACATTAATAAGGTCGTGTCAGCCTACATACAGGGAAAAACATTTTATTGCAAGATAAGAAATTAGCACTGATGTCTTTTATCTGATCTTTTGATGTTAATATACACTTGATTAATCAAGCAGAAAGATTACTTGGACATTCCAGCTGCTTAGTTTTTCTACATTTTTGGGTGCTTATACCGATTCTTTTTAGTTTGGATTTTATTTAAAAAAGAAAACTCATTTTTGCATTGTCATAGTCTGAGAGCCATAACTTTTTATTTTTCTGTGTACGTAGCTGTGTAGGGCCTTGTTTCTTGTGGATTATGAGTTGACGTTTATGGACTCATTTTTGAGGGGACATGATTTTAATTTTCTTTTAATCCATGTTTTTGGAGTCAGCATGATGAAAATACAATAATTCTGGTAGTATTTTTTATTTCTTATAGCCCTAACCATGTTGCATTTGTAACATGTTAGTTTTACTCCAATATAATTATATTGATACCCAATTTATATAGTTTTTTATGTTGTAGCGCTTTAAAAAAAAAAAAGTATTTTTAGTGTGTAAAACAATATTTATGCTATCTTAGTGTTTATATGACTTTTTGATTGCTTTTTGTTCCATTTTATGTACTGACAAACAAAATTTGCAATTATGCCATGGGTACACAGAGTTTATCTGATTAGTAAGATTAGTTGAGAGAAATATCTTTAAGCGTAATGAACAATAAAAATATCTCAGTTCTTGTTCAAGTCTAGAAGTATTTATAAAGGGATAGGACAAAAGGCTAAACCTTTTTGTAATAAACCCAATTCTGTTAATAAAAGATTGGTGGACGATAAGTTACCTTTTTGTTCAGGTTCATCCTACCTGGGAGCGTGTTTGTATCCAGGCTTGTTCTCCTCTGATGGTGGCTTCTCCCTGCCCGTCAGGTCTTCTTGAAAATGCTCTGCGGTTGCAACCTTGTAAAAAATGGCAGTTTCTCTGTCTGCTGCCATATTCTCTGTGTGAATTGGAATTGCCTCGTTTGTTGGGAGAATGTTGTGTGTTACCCGAGCCACCAGTGGACCAGGAAGAAGTGTCCTGCCATTTGTATACACGTTTATTCAACTAGTCCACAGTCTTGTTAGAGTAAATATAGACATGCTGTCTAGGCCTGAAGTGACTCCATTTTGTCTTTATTTCTCTGTTCTATTCTCTCTGTTGCTTTAAGATGTTTTCACACTGAAACTCAACTGTATTGTAGCCTTGAATTACTTTGCAGGTACCAAGTACGAATACTGGCGGTAAATTCCTTTCACTTGCGCTGTTTTGAGATAAGCGCAGATGTCCAATTGTGATGTCCAATTATAGTTGGAAGTTGAGCTAGAATAACCGTGATACCATTTTGGCACCTGCAAAGTAATAAGATGTTTTTCTATAGTTTGACAAAATAGAGGATTTATGTATTTTGTTTGAAGTTTAATTAAGCTTGGACACTGTCCAGTAAGAAGTATGAATATTAATGTATACCAATGATTATTTATGCCAATACTGTATTTTCATTTGTTAAGGTGGGCTTGTCATTTAACCCTTTCATATCGTAACAATTTGTCTATAAAATAAAGGCCACAGTGGCTTTGCTCCCGAGGTTTTAAAAAATCTAAACCCTTTTGGGACTCTCGTTGCCCCCACGGTCCCGGGCAGACACCAATTGATGTGACCCTTCTTGGAGTAGTATTAGAACTTATTACTCACAGTATCTTTGTGAAATATTTCTTTCTTCTTTTGTTCTGTAAATTGTCTGTATTTTTGGATACTTTTATCACTTTTCTCTCTAATAGTTGACTATTAATCCGGCTCAGGGGACAAGGGTTTTAGTTGGGTTTCAATTGCATCAATTTGTGCTTCAGTAGTATCTTTAGATTTTTGGAGAAATTTCACTGTAAGTATCTTTAAGTCAAAAGAACACGTATTATGTTTTCAAATTGTTGACAGTTTATTTCATCCTCTCTAAATAAAGTTGGGTGTAAATTGGAACGCAAACCTCTCGGAATGCGCTTAGTTTTGCAGTACTCAGCAACTGTTACACAATGTAATTCATGTGCTGTTAATTTTTACTTTTCACATCATAGTCCTGGAACCAAAATTCACTTGCCAGGATATGTAGAAAATTATTAGAAGTGACTTTAACAAGTATTTGATCAATTTCTTGTTTGTTATACAGTGGTCGTAGATAATTTATTTAATCAAAATTTTGTTACTCGGCACTTTGCCCCTAATAAGTAATTAAAAATGTGACGTTTTTTGGCGGGGGGCGTTGTGTAATGACCCCAAACGGTAGTTTTTTTATTTTTGATCTTTTTGGTGGTGATTGGTGTTTGCAATGGGGAAAGGGTGGTGTACGTGTCCTATTTCATTTTCATTGTTACTTTTTTTTTTTGCTTTCACTTTTTTTCACTTGTTCCTATAGGGTACTTGAATTAGAGATATAGAAGATCGCTGTTACAATACTTCTTGTGGTGTCGTTGAAGAGGGCCCGCAAAAACCAAGAAATGTACATAGTTTTAAGTTTTTGTAAAGCATAGAAAACCCCGGGGTTGAGGCCGGGAAGGTTCTCTACCCGGAGGGCCCCAGGGGAAATTTAGGGGAGAAAGGAACAGGTTGGGCAGCTACACTAAACCAGCAGGTACCCTGGAGTGGCTAAGCTTTCTGAGTGACGTTGAAAACTCAGGTTAAAGGAGAAAAGGTTAAAGGGGGCTCTCCGTGACTGTGCGATTGCTGGTGTGGCTGAAAGCCGACATGCTGATCTCCCAAGTGGATTTGAAGCTAAACTGCTGGAGAACCAAGTAAACGCCTCAAATACCTGGAAAACCCCTTTGCTGGTCCCCTTACTGACCGCCGGTGCACTATAGGTCCCACACCACACCTCTCCCCGCAATATGAAAAGAACCTAAGGATACCAGGGTAACCTGGGGGCTTGCATGGCTGCTTCGGGCAACGGGCAGGAGCAGTTGGAGTGCCGCCACAAGACAATTCATACCTCCCCCTGCAGCATCCTATTTCACATACATGGACATTTTTCTCTTTTTAAAGTTTTTTTTGGATTTAAAAATGGATCTAAAAAAATGCAAATGATTTTGGGATGGGTGGTTCTGGGTTTTTTTCCCGTGTTTTTGAAAATTTTTGGCGTGGGGCTGGCAAAATTTTATCCCCATCTTTGTATAAATTTTTAAAAGTTTGGCTGAGCATTCATTTCATGGTGAGTTTTTCCTTTAGTTTCCAAAATGTGGTCACTTCTTGAAGATTTCAATGTCTGGGAATTTTGGGGGTTTTGCAAAGGTGAAATGGGAACCAACAGTGAAATTCGCACTCCAAAAGCAAACACCCTCCGACCTTCTTAACCCCACCCCCCAAAAACAATTTTAGGGGTAAAAATTCTTTATAAAAGGGCCCCCAAAAACCAGGGCTTTTTTCAATTCTGAGGCCTGTAGTTGAGTCAAATAGAATACTAGGGCAACACATGGGATATTTAACTCCTTAACGACCGCCCGGCAACTTTTGACGTCGGCTGGTGCAGGTCGTTCATCTGCAGCGACGTCTTTTGGCGTACTACACAGCCCCGATCCCAGAGCATCTCCTGCGAGCACCGGGGAGCGGAAGAAACCTCCGCACCTGTGTTTAACCCTTTGATGCGGCTGTGGGATTACCGCAGGCGCAATCAAAGGTTCCGACTGCTCTGTCCGGGTGGATCGGATACACCCGGTGAGCTCGACATAGCCCGGGGAACGCCTGCACACAGTCAACCTGGGGACCTAGAGTGGCCCAGACTGTCGTGCGTACTAAGTCCAGTGACCAGGCCAGCCTGTGTGCTGTCCTAATCACTGCCTGTGTCAAACAGACACAGATTTTAATGTATTAGCATATATGAATATGCTAATTAGAGATGGGCGAATTTCTCAAAAATTCGGTTCGGTCACTTCGCCGAATTTTTCCTGACAAAAAATGCTTCGGTCCGAATTACTTCGGCACGAATCACGTTAAAAAAAACAGCTATTTCAGGCTGCCTCAGATCCAGCAGGGGTGCTGTAGAATGTTGTGCCATGCTTAAATATGCAGAGGGAGCGTGGTTCGGTCTTCATACAAAGTTGTGTTATAGTATGAAACACCACATGACTGCCGCCGCACTTAGAATCGCTTCCTATAAAAAATGCCCTGGGCACTATGGGGCAAAACTGACCAAAAAAACTGAAGCAGGAACTAGCCTGATAAAGTCAGGCAGAGCAAAAGCTGGAGAAAAAACAAACTGAGAGCTCACGTGGCAACAATAGTGACAGAGTGTTGGGGTAAGGTTGACACCGGCCCCGGCCGCCACAGCAGCATGAGGTCTAGACAGCTGCACAAGACATTTCTGGAAGTGGCCAAAAACAGTACCAGAGGCCGCAGAGAGGCACAATGGACACAGTGTGGGGAGGTCACGGTGGCAACAGCCTGAGTCAGGCAGTGGCCACAATGACAAATTTGGAGAGCTGGCAAAAAAGGAGTAGCCAAAGAGTGGTACAATGACACAGTGTGGAGGGCACGGCAGGTAGCAATCACAGCAGCATAAGGTCAGACAGTGGCACAATGACACAGTGTGGAGGCATCGTGCATCAGCCACATCAGCACATGAGGGTCAGTACTGTGCACAATGACAAATTCTGGAGGTGGCAAAAACTGGAGTAGCCACAGTGTGGATGGGCACAGCAATAGCACGGCAGCAGCATGAGGTCAGACAGTGGGCACAATGACACAGTGTGGAGGGCACGACAGAGTCACAAGCATCATCATGTATGTCAGAGAGTGCACAATGACATTCTGGCAGGTGGCAAAATAGTATTAGGCCACATAGCGGGCACAATGACTGAGAGCGAGTGTCAACTGCGGCAGGCACAAGAGGACATGCAGTGGCACAATGAACAGAGAGTGGAGGGTGATGACTGGGAGCACCAGCAGAGGGTCAGAGAGTGCACAATGACATTCTTGGAGGTGGCAAAGACAAGTAGCCAGCCGCAGAGTGGCACCATGACACATGTGTGGATGTCACGGCAACAGCAAACAGCAGCACAGCATGAGCACATAGATGTGGCACAATAGAACAGAGTGTTTGAAGGTGGGTGGCTAAAACCAGACCCTGGTAAAGGACGGTGGTAGCAGATGGAGAAAACTATCAGCAGATGTTGGCATCAGGCGGGTGGCGGCATCATAAAATATATGGCTGAGGCAGGTAGTTTGAAACCCAGACTGGACGCCAAAGGCATAGGTGTGTGGAATTTCCTTGCCGATCCACAGCCTGATTATCATCTTGACAAATGGTCAGTCCGTTCAACATTTTCCCGTGGACCAAGCGGGTTCTCCTAGGGGTAAAACGATGGCCCCCGCCGCACTGAACACCCGCTCTGATGCCGGACACTACTGCCGGGGCAGGACAGCTTCTCCACTGCAACTCGCCCAAGTTGGCGGCCACACATTCCAGTAGGCTGCCCAGTAGTGCCAGCGATCTTCTAACTGGGGTGGCAGAGTGCTGGTCCAAGTAGGCCACAACCTGTTGGTTTCAAGGGAATGCTCCATTCCTGCTGCTGCTGCTGCTGGTGACTGCCCTCCTCTAGGCGGGTGAAGGAACGCTCATTAGTGACTCCAACTTAGTACTGCTGATGAGCTGGTCCTTGCTCCCTACCCCCCCCACCATCCGCCCCAGGCACCGCGGCAGTATACGTGAGCGCTGAGGAACCCCCCGGTCCAGACCGTCAGAGGAGGGACGATGCCAGCACATAGGCAGCGGCCACTGATTACGGAGGATTTACCTATAGTATTTGAGTTTGTCACTTCCTCTCAATAGCTGGGAAAAAGGCTCCCATTTGGTTGGACGCGTTAGCGAGTGTCCAATAGGGTGGAGAGCCAGAAGTCATCCTCTGCCGGGATGCTGACTATTCGGAACTGATCACTAGCCAGGCAAATAAGCCATGCTGCGGGACATCCTGCACAAGTGACTCCGAGGGGCTCCCTGCCTCCTTTCCACTGTATACTGCCACGGTGGCTTGGGTCATCTGCCCTCGTCTTCCGCATCTCCATCCCACCTCCTCCAGCTGCTCCTGCTTCCTCCTCTCTTGTCACCTGGGTAGAAAAATCCACTCATTTTCACCAGACAATGCTTCAGCTTCCAAGGTCCTCCTCCTCCTCCTCCTCCATTTCATTCCCCACCTGGACTCATGTGGCCACGAGAATGTAGTCTCCACAGTCTCCAGTCCCCTGCCCAGACAGATTTTTCAGCATCTGTTCCCAGGACATGAAGCAGGGAATGAACGTTATTCATCCGTAGTCCCTGGCGACTGACAAATAACGTGGCACCTCAATGGCCTCAACAAACGCAAGGTGTCACGCATGAGCTGCCACTAGGCTGACATCAAAGTTACACAGGGGAAGGTAACTTCTGTCTGCCTGGATCATCAAAAAAATCGTTAATGCCTTTCTCTGTTCATACAGTCGTCGCTAACCATGTGCAGGCTGGAATTCCAGCGGGTGAAACATCGCTTATCCAGAGCGTGTTGGGGGAGGGCCGTTCTGCCGCTGCCAATCTCGAGATGGGGTGTTCCTGGCTTTTGTACGAATGGATAAAGTGCATGCACAGTTTTCCTGGCCATTTTTCAGATTTTTCTGACGATCGGTGCAAGACTTCAGGAACCTTTTTACAACCAGATTGAACACGTGCGCCATGCAGGGCGCATGGACCATCCCTCCTCTCGTGCATACGCGGGACACCATGTTCCTCCCATTGTCCGTCACCTGGTCTCCCGAATTGCAGTTGGCGCTGAGAAAGCCACACATCGATTTCTTGCTGCATGACGCGGAGCAGTTCCTGCCCCTGTTGACTTCGTTCGTGCCGAGGCAAGGCTAGGTTGTAGAATCTAGCGTGACACCAGCTGTGCCCCTACACTTGTGGGTATGATGGAGCAGTACTTGTGGAAGGCTGAGATTGGTGGTGTGGTGGAGGAGGGAGTGAGGCGGACAATGGCGCAGGAGCAGCAGTTTGCACAACTGGAGGAGAAAGCGGGCGTCTGCCTTCCAGTTGTTGGTGTGCCTGGGCAGGAAAGCACATTCACGACTCAGTGGGCCGTAAAGGACATGTACTGCCCTGACATAGTTTTACAGCTCCAGACGTCCGCTGTTTTTTGTGTGGTTTGTGTCTGCCGTGACCTTGGAACAAACCGATAAGCTCAAGGACTGGACCCACTTTCGTTCTTAACATATTTATGAAGGGCTGGTACTGCCTTTTTGGAAAAGAAATTACGGCTTGGAAGAACTCTCCATCTCGGCTCGGCACAAGCCATTAGTTCTCTGAATGTGCAAGTCTCACCATTTGGAAGGGAGGGACTGCAGTACCAACAATTGTACAGTGAGACACGGTCAGCTGCTGCACCTTAGGATGGGTTTGGAACGCATACTGTTGTCCTCTTTACATCGCCTCTCTGAAGCGACTGCTGGCGCCATAGTAGCCGAGGAGCAGGAGCATCTGGACCGGTAGAGGATGGTCAAAGAGAAAAGCTGCCTTCTGCAGAGGTGGTGAGCCTTGACTGGCTGAAATGCGGCATGCGTCCACTGGCCGCTGCTGCTGCTGCAGCGGCAGGATGGACCACCACAACTTATCCACTTTCTCCCAGGCCACCGTATGGTGACGCTGCATGTGTTTGACTGCAGGCCGTTGTGCCAACGTAGCCTCCCTGGCCCCACAGCTTCACTTAGCGTGCCCACAGATTCTACATAACCCATATCGGCTCCTCCGTGTCCTTAGCAAAGAACTGGCCACGCACAACCGCCGAGTAGCTGATTTTAACCGCCAACGCTCCGCACTGAGGTGACTACGCCGCCGCTAGCCAGGGTTCGCTGAGCCCCTTGCCGCTACTGTCCATGGACCTGCGAAGTCGGGTTTTCTAACCCCGTGGCCGCTTGGCTCCCGACCTCAACACTGCTGCTGACCCCTCCAGGCTGACTCACGTGCCAATCAACCACTTGCTGGCTGCGCCGCTTGGCCTGACGCGCAAGCTGACCCCTCTTCTCCTGACGATGAAGAAAGCCCTTGCTTACCCGGGTCTCCCAAGTGCGGTCGGCAACATCATCAGATCTATTTGTTTTCATCGTCACAACTGTCCTCCATCACCGGTACATGTAAGCCGCGAGGCTTGACCCCTCACCAACAGTGACCTCCCATGCCACTGCTCCACATCAATACTTTGCCGCCTACTAGCAAGAAGCTGGGGGATATTGGCCCCATTTCTTCGCTGGCCAAGTAAGCTGCCTGACTGCCCTCCTCAAATTGTTCATCCTCGCTATATAAGTGGCGCTGAGCCCCAGACCACATAGTAGATCCCTGGGCTGAGGGAACTGGATGGACAGAGGCGGGCTGAGTGACAGGGTAGGGCCTGCTGACCCCTCTCCCCGCGGGCCCATGCAAAACTAAGTGTTGTGTCTGAGGTTCCCCACCGACTCTTTTGGCTGGGGTTGTCAGAAGTCATCTGGGAGGGAAGAATGATGACCTTATGTATCCAATCAAAACCCTATGGGTTGCTGAACAACACAAAGCGGCCGCTAGATGACAGCGGCAGTTGTGGCCTCAACCGGTGACCCCTGCTGGCGACGTCCCCTTGCTGTGCTGCGGACCTGGGCCCCGTTTTTTCAGAAAATTTTTGTGCCACTGCCACTCGCAGTTTGCAGGGCCTCGCCACCTCCTCTCTGTCTGACATACTGTTTGTCATAAAATGTACAGACACTGTTTGATGAAGCTATCTGTATATGAAAAATATACACCCTGTTATTTTGACTCCAAATGAACCAGTAACAACTTGGGTAACCCTTGGATATAAATTGCGCTCCACAAAAGCCGGAAAAATTTACTTGTATGTGTCTTTTACAAACTGTGTGTTTAAACTAAATGTAAAGAAGCACAAACAGGCTTAATTACCTTCGCTTTGTGAATTATGCTACAAGAAAAATAGTATATATTTCGGTGTTGAAAAAGACGGTTTAAATTTTTGTCAGCACAGCAGTCAAACAACGCTAATTAACCCCTTGTAATGTAAATTGCGCAATAGAATTGAGCCACCACATACTATTAGCTTTTGTAGCGTGTTACAATGGTGTTTTTACTACGCCACACAACAAGAAGATAAAATTGTAATTAAACCTTTGCCTTGTGAATTAGGCTACCCAAAAAAAATATATTATTGGCGTTTGAAAAAGACGGTTTATTTTTGTCAGCACACCAGTCCAAAACAACGCTTAATTAACCCCTGAGGATGTTAATTTGCGCAATAGAATTGAGCCACCACAAAACTAGTAGCCTTTGTAGCGTGTTACAATGCTATTTCACTCCACCACAACAAGAGATAAAATTGTAATTAATCTTGCGTTGTGAATTAGGCTACCAAAAAAAATAATATATTTGGCGTTGAAAAAGACGGTTATTTTTGTCAGCACACCCAGCAATACAAACGCTTATTAAACCCCTGATGTAAATTGGCGCAATAGAATTGAGCCACCACAACTAGTAGCTTTGTTAGCGTGTTACAAATGGAGTATTATCTACGCGACACAAACAAGAGATAAAAGTTGTAATTAACCTTTGCTTGTGAAATTAGGCTACCAAAAAAAAAAATATATATTTGCGTTGAAAAAGACGGTTTTATTTTTGTCATCACACAGCAAAACAATAATCGCTTAATTAACCCCTGGATGTAAACTTGCGCAATAGAATTTGAGCCACCACAAACTAGTATCTTAGTAGCGTGTTTACAATTGCGTATTTTCTACTGCCAAAAAACAAGAGATAAAATTGTAATTAACCTATGCTTGTGAATTATGAAACCAAAAAAATATATATATATTTGGCGTTGTGAAAATAGACGGTTTATTTTGTCAGCACACCAGCCAAAACCAACGCATAATTAACCCCCTGGATGTAAATGCGCAATAGAATTGAGACACCACAAACAAGTTAGCTTGAAGCGTGTTACAATGCCGTATTTTTTCTAACGCCACACCAACAAGAGATAAAATTGTAATTACCTTTGCTTTTGTGATTAGGCATACCAAAAAAAAATATATTATTTGGCGTTTGAAAAAGACGGTTTTTATTTTTGTCAGCACACCAGCAAAACAATGCGTAATTAACCCCTGTGAAAATTGGCGCAATAGAATTAGCCCACCCACAAACTAGTTAGCTTTGTAGCGTGTTACAATGGCGTATTTTTCTACCCTCACAACAAGAGATAAAATGTGTAAATAAACCCTTGTGCTTGTTATTAGTGCTACCAAAAAAAAATATATATTTGCGTTGAAAAAGACGGTTTATTTTTGTCATCACACAGCAAAAAAACAACGCTTAATTTAACCCCTGGATGTAAATTGGGGCCAATAGAATTGATCAGGCCAAAAATGAAGTGGTATATGTATTGTAAAAACGCTGTTTCTTTAAGAATACAACGGAACAGGCTTAGATCCACTTGGATATTGAATGTATAATGCAGCTGCAGTGGACGCACACTGGATTTCAGATCCCAATACACCAAAAAATCAGAAATAGAAAATTCAGAGAACAGTCTCCTGAGACAAGCTGAGACACCGCCACAAAAATTCGCTGTGTAAAATCAGTTCTTCAAAAGCTCTATCACCCGCAGCAGCACCTTCCTGTCAGCACAAGTGAGAGGAGTGTGAGCTCCCAGCGGCGCTCTCGGATCTTATATAGTGCGGTGGACGTCACAGAATCCCCGCCGGGTCTCTGATTGGCTTCAATCTCTGCACATGTCATGCAGGCTATGCCTCTTCCTCCAGAGTGGCTTTGGCCCCATTAACGCCAGTGCTCAGCAGCCATTTTTATCAATGAAAAGCACTACTTCGTTCCCGCGAATCACCCCAAATTCGATTTCGTTACATCCGAAGTTTTTCCCTGAAATTGCTAAACCGAATTCCACTTCGTTAGAATCGATTCGCCCATCTCTAATGCTAATATATTACTAAGTGTAAAAAAAAAAAATTTAAAAATGGAAAACAGTTCTCCCTTCACGGGATTAAAAAAAAAAAATTTAAAAAACAGAAAAAGTGTAAAAAAAGGAATAAAAAAATAAATAATAAAATAAAAATAAATATTTAATAAAAAATAATTGTGCAAAAAATTTACACACACAACAAAACCTACACATATTTGGTATCCAACGACCGTAATAACCTATAGAATTAATCTAACAAGTTAATTAAGTGTGAAATATGAATTGGTGTAAAAAAAAAAAAAAAAAAAAAAAAAATACTGCAATTATTTATAAGGAACTTAAACTATTCCCCATAAAGTACAACTTGTCTTGAATAAAACGAGGCCTCATACAACTGTGTCATTGAAAAAATATAAAAGTTACAACTGTTTAAACGCAAGGAGGCAAAAACTAAAAAAATGTTCTAGTCATTAACTACTTTTTAGATGTTCGGCTTAAGGGGTTAAAAAAAAGCAGAATCAGGGGGAAAAATATTGAAAATCTGCAATAAAAAAGTGGTGTAGAAGCCCCTCAAAGTTATGTCCGAATCAAACTAGTCCTTTACTTTAGGTAGGTAGGCAGCAGGAAAGGGGCGCCCCTCTCTGGTCGGCCTCGGATGGACATTGTTTGGGACTTAAAGGGGGTTGTCTCACTAAAAGGATTGCTTTTTATGTTTAAAGATCTTGCAAAAACAATAAACTTTGCAATATATGTCCTTCCCTTATCAGTATCCTACCTATTCCTAGATGTCCCCTCTTGTATGGGGTTGCATCAGCTCCTCAGGTACTATAGCTACAACCTGTTTGATCTATCCTGATGGCTGCCAGCACTGGTTTTGCTATTGCTACAGACCTGGCTTCTACTGCAGCCTAGTAGAAGCCAGTAAAAACCCCGCCCTGAATTCAAAGTGAAACCAAGAAAAAAAGGACTAAGTGAAGATTGAATCAAGTGTAAGTGAGACAAACCCCTTTAAAACCCTTTGAGAAAAGGGGTTTTCACACCAAGATAAGCGAGTTGCATTCATAACTGTTTACATTGCCATAGGTGTTTGTTCACATGAAATGTCTATTGTATACACAGATAGAATATCTGTAGCTTCTTGTATTGTTGCAGAACCAAACTAGTCCCTAAAAAGAGTGTTTGAAACTTTCTTTTTACATTTATAATCCCTATCCTTAAAAAATAAAAGAACATACATTAGTCATATTGTAAATGCTAGTTATAAAGTATTTTGTTTGGCATAATGTCACCTGCAAATATGTCACATGCAAACTTATTAACAGCATTAAAAAGTTATTCACAGATAAAATGATGGGTCAGATTTGAAAAAATGCTTCTTTGTTAGAAAGGCCAAAACTGGTTGACAGTAAGAGGTTAAAATCCAACAATTTTCGGGGGGGCGTGGTCAGCTATGTGAAGGGACAGACGTGTTAGTGTGGAGCTCTGTCAGAGACTGCTTAAAATCAGCAACTACAGCCTTTAAAATGAGTAGCAGATGCTCCAAAAGAGCTCCCAAGACGCCCAAACCGCCTGCTACAAGTAAGTGGATTCTCACTAACTATTTCGCTCCGCTCTCGGATCTGGCAGACGACTTACCGTCTTCCCGCGCTTCGACCCCGGAGCCGCCATCTTACCTGCCAGACTCAGCTCTGAACCAGCAGCGCCAGTCTTCTATGGCTCCCAAGAAGGCTGTGAGGGAGTTCGAGCTACCACAGGAGAGAGCGCGTTGGGGCCAGCGCTCTCTACCAGCCGCTCCGTCCTCCTGTTCTGACCCCCCGCTCCGGCGGGAGAAGAGGTGAGCGCCGACTCATCTCTGCGGGACACAGGAAGAGGAGAAGGCGCCGCAGCCCACGCGGCCGCGACCGAAACAACCGGAGCCAGTGCTCGCTACCAGCTGCTCCGCCTTTCTGTTACAGCTCCCCCCCCCGGCAGGTGAAGAAGACGACCACCGGCCCATCCTTGCGGGACGCACAAACTGGAGAAGGCGCCGCAGCTCAGCCTCACCACCTTCCTACTCCGACTACCCGCTCCGGCGGGAGACAGGGGTGAACACGGCTCATCCCCGCGGGTCACAGGCAGTGGAGAAGGCGCTGCAGCACACGCAGCCATGCCAGACACCACCGGGACTCACGGGTGCCGCGACATGGGGGATCCGACACCAGGCAGGAACAGGTATGAGTCCCCGTTGGGCCCCCAAGCACGACATGCCTTGCCTTCGGTCCCTGCGGCCGCAATGGAGGCCAAGGGAGGAATCTCCTCACCATTAGGGGGTCGGGATAGAGTGGAGGAGTATATCCACCCGCTGGTGGCAAGCTCTATCCTCCATCCCCAAACACAGGGTTCCTCCAGTATCTCTTCCTCTATCTACCCTGGACAGTGGGCAGCGGAGCCATTGAGTTCCCCGGACAGGGACAACACCAAGAGACTATGCCCCACTCTGCCCCCCCCAAAGGTGGCCTCACTGCAACACCAGGCAGGAACTGATGCCCGGGCACAGACTCTGCTACCTATGGCACCTCCAGCGCCATTTATGCCCGCGGAGCTTAGCCTACAAGCCAACCCTCAATCCCTCCAGAGGGGATCTGTTGAGCCCAGTCTCCACCTGCCCTTTCAGGTCCCTGACAGCCCTGTGAATTCACCTGGGGCACTGTTCTGGCCTATTTATCGGCCCGACATGATCCGCTGTGGCACTCAAATCCATCCTCCCCATCATGGGGTGCTGTTCATGGTGAATTTCCGTCAAACTCGGCTCCTATGCCTCTTGCCTCCAGTAGCTTATATAATGTAGAGACTGTGGTCCTGCTGCCTCCTGAGGAAGCCATCCATACTCATTTCTCTGATCCCCACTAAGCGTGATATTCAACGGATGGCGCACGATCTGCACCAAACTTGGAGACAGGATCTTCTACCGGTGCAGACAGATCTAACTGCCCTACAAGAGCGGGTCCAACAAGTTGAAAACCATCAAACATCTACAGCATCTGCTATCTCCACCCTGCAGGCCTCCGTGATGGAACAGCAGGATCGTTTTGTCTGTCTGGTGAATCATATAACGATCTTGAGAATCGTAGCAGACAAAACAACATCAAAATACGGGGCATGCCAGAGTCTGTTACAACGGGTGAGATGATCTCTACCCTCACAAAGGCTTTTTAACTACGTTTTGAGTAGACCGGAAGAAACCGAAAATGAATTTGATCGCGCGCATAGAGCGCTCTGCCCGCAGAGCCAGGATCCTGATAGACCCAGGAACGTTATCTGCAGAGTACACAGGTATACGCTTAAAGAGGAGATAATGCGAAAGGCGCGACTCATGCGAAGTGTTACTTTCAATGGCATGCAACTGGACCTGTTCCTGGATCTCTCACGAAGAACCCTACGACTCCGAGCATCTGTCAAACCGCTGCTGGGGATTCTACAGGATAGGGGCATCCCATATCGCTGGGGCTTCCCTTTCTCTATTCAAGTCCGTTATAGGGACAAGTCATTGTCATTACGCACCCCTTCGGAACTTCCGGCCTTCCTTGCTGCCTTAAACCTTCCTGATTTAGCGCTACCAGACTGGGAGGATATATTAAAACGGGATCCTGCCCCTCCTCAGAGTCTGCCAACTTCTCAACGACCTTGCTATCTGGACGAGACTGCACCGAGACCCAAACAACCCTGACATAGGCCGAGCAGCCCGACGCTCTCTCCGACTAAGAGGCCCCCACATCATTGAAATTTCAATCCTAGCCCCCATGCCGAGGCACTGACAATGGCCTGTTGACACGACCACCCTTAGCCTCTTGATTTGTTAGACCCAGGGATCCTGGTGTTGCAAGAATGGTTTTCTATTGGACGTTCTTCTTCCTCGGAGCTCCCAACATTGGTGGATTAATATACCTTTAGTCTGCTTCTTGGGTTATTTTCTTCTTCTCACCATATTGTATCTACCCATTGTACTGTTTGCTACCTTCTAGTTATTATTGTCGATTCATACTGGATGAGCGCTGGAGGGGTTCGTTCTGTCGGCACATACCTGTTTTGAGGTGCTGTGTTCGCTCCCTATCCAGTGCTCAGACCCTTTTGCTTAATCATTTTTTTTTTTTTCTCTGACATCTCCAGGTGTCATGCTTCACTTTCCTCTTTTTGCATATGCATTTGATACCTTGTATTGATGTCATGTCCCGTCCCCAGGGATTACTGGCCGGCTTTTATTTCCTCCTGGCCTTAGCAGTTCTATTTCTGCTTTATGTTTGGTATTGGCCTCTGTGTTATAGGCCTTTTCATTTGGTATTGTTGAACTTCTTTATCTTCCTTTATTATGCTTGGTCGGTCTCTCACCTGTCTCTGTGTGCCTTTCTGAGGGTTGGTTTTCCTGAGGTTCTTTTTTCATTTTTTAATGGCTAGCATTAGGGTCACATCCCTTAATGTCAAGGGATTCAACATCCCGAGAAACGCTCACAAATTCTTTATCACCTTCACAAGCAGCGATCTCGTATTGTTTGTATACAGGAGACCCACCTTTTGAGTACACACATGCAGGGCTTTCGCAATAGGTACTTCTCTGCCTGGTACATAGCTAACTTTT
>JAODAL010065510.1:0-18199 GCA_025379985.1 Phyllomedusa bahiana | reverse complement strand
TAATTGCCCAAGAAACAACAAATGTATTTTTCTTCGCCATTCCCCGGGGGAAAATGAGCCTTAATATGAAAATTGTTTTTCAACCCTAGCAACCAATCAGAGCTCATAGCAGCAATCAGAGCCCATAGCGCCCAATCAGAGTCATAGCAAGCAATCAAGCCCTAGCACCATCAAGCTCTGCAAGCAATCAGACCCCATAGAAAAGCCAATCAGAGCCATAAACAATCAACCCTGCACCAATCAGTGCCTAGCAAGCAATCAAGCCCTAGCAACTAATAATATCATAGCAAGCAATCAGAGCCCATAGCAACCAATCATGCTCATAGTAAGCAATTCAGAGCCCATAGCGAACCAATCAGAGCTCATAGCAAGCAACAGAGCCCATAGCGACCAAACAGAGCTCATAGAAGCAATCAGAACCCATGGCAACCAATCAGAGTTCATAGCAAGCAATCAGAGCCCATAGCGACCAATCAGAGCTCATAGCAACAATCAGAGCCCATAGGGACCAATCAGAGCTCATAGCAAGCAATCAGAGCCCATAGCAACTAATAATAGCTCATAGCAAGCAATCAGAGCCCATAGCAACCAATCAGAGCTCATAACAACCAATCAGAGCCCATAGCAACCAATCAGAGCTTATAGAAACCAATCAGAGCCCATAGCAACCAATCAGAGCTCATAACAACCAATCAGAACCCATAGCAACCAATCAGAGCTTATAGAAAACAATCAGAGCACATAGCAACCAATCAGAGCTCATAACAACCAATCAGAGCCTGTAGCAATCAATCAGAGCCCATAGCAACCAATAAGAGCCCATAACAACCAATCTGAGCTCATAGCAACCAATCAGAGCTCAGCTTTCATTTTTCCAGAGTGGTATAAGAAAGCAAAGCTGTGCTCTGATTGGTTGCTATGAGCTCTGATTGGTTGCTATGAGCTCTGTTTGATTGCTATAAGCTCTTATTGGTTGCTATGAGCTCTGATTGGTTGCTATGGGCTCTGATTGGATGCTATGGGCTCTGATTGGTTGCTATGAGCTCTGATTGGTTGCTATGGCTCGGGATTGGATGCTATGGTCTCTGGTTGCTATAAGCTCTGATTGGTTACTATAAGATATGATTGTTTGCTATTAGCTCTGATTGGTTGCTATGAGATATGATTGTTTGCTATTAGCTCTGATTGGTTGCTATGAGATATGATTGTTTGCTATTAGCTGTGATTGGTTGCTATGGGCAACAAAGACAGTCTTACTGCTAGACAGTTTTCATACATAGAGCCCACTATCTATTAACCAGCCAACCACATACAGTATGTATTAGCTAACTAAGAGGAATTATTTATCAATTAGGCTGATTTTTAACCACTTGCCACCGGGAATTTATTAAATATGAGCTCCCTCCAGGGATAGTTACAAAACCATTATATCAACAAGACTGGCCGCTTGCCAACCAACTGGCTCACCAGAGATAGACACTAAACTAGTGCATCATCCGTTAACTGGCTGACATTTGTCAAGCACACGCTGTTGCGTTTTATGGCTGTGCTCTAAATGCTTCTTAAGTACGATGTATTAATATCTCTTTAAAGCCAGGAGCATGTCAGAAGCGTATGTTAATTTATATGGAACATGCGGTATCAGGAAAGCTACCAGTGCAAAACATCTGTACAGCAAATATGTACATTATTATACAATAAAGATATGACAATATATCATTGCAGCACTTCTTATATTGTGTATTATGAATCATTTATTCCGGTGCCCGTCCCTCAGAACGTCTAGACTCCGTTCTCAGTATTGTTCTTTCTTTTCTCATTTTATTCCAAGATCAAGGTATGAAACAAAGTCTCTCCATTATTGACGCTAATGTGTCTGATCTTGCGGCCTCAATATTTCTATGATATTTTTAATATCATTGTGATTCCAAAATATAACTTGGATTTGTGTTTTATTTCTCCACAGGTAGAAAGCAAAATGTCATTTCCCATCTGTTGTTGGAACTTTTTCACTCCTCACATATTGCTGCTATTTCACATCAGAACTTTAGATTTTGTTTTAGTTATTTTAAACACTATAACTAATCCCAGTGGTACAGTATTTCTAATAGATATGTGTATAAAGTGGAACTCCTGTCCCACGGCTATACTGTGGCTCACATACAGTGTTGGATTGGGCTGGAGTATATTTTAGGGGCCCACCCTACAGCTACTGTAAATGACTGCACATGCCTCCTATACTCGGCCTCTTTTTCTTTGCCTCTCTGTTCTCTGCTTTTTTGCCTCTTCTGAGAATGTATATGCAGTTAAAAAAACAACTGCAGGTCTCCCATGCTCAGTGGCCCACCGGGAGTTTGCCCTATTGCCCTGTGGGCCAGTCCGAACCTGCTCACATAGCTTAGTATGAAACCTTATACTCTCCCACTGTTAGGCACTTTGGTTATGTACTTTCCTTCCATTTTCTGTGGGCTTCCTTCAATTCTACATCAACTGTTTGTCTGATAATAGGAAGCTCACCAGTTCAGTATACACTCAGGAAACAGCTGTGTTGAGCCTAGGAGATCAGTCCATCAAAGGGGTATGTTTTTTTTCTGCAACACAGCCTTTGAAGCTATTGCTCCGGCCTCCCAGAACTTTCAACTTGATGGAGGCTTGCACCGAGACTGAGGTTAGGAAGAAGGAAGATAGACAAAGCAAGTAAAGGATCCTGGGATTTGTATTTTTACAGGGCAAAGGGAAACGGCTTTCAAACAGGAAATGCTACTGCTCAGCTGCAAAGAAGGGAGCTTACATACAGCACAGGAAAAGCACAAATTAGTACAGAAAAAATTACAGGGAGATGAATTTACATTATTTGTGTCACGGCGCACGTTTTTGTCGTGGAGCAGCAAGGTATGGCAAGGGTTAATCCCTCTGGTCATTCGACACACCCAGGGAGAGGCCGGGCTGATGAGCCTAGGAGTGACAGCTCTGTTCCTAATCAGGTCAGAGGGTGTGTCGCACTGGCCAATAGGGGGCCCGGAGGCCGCACCAATCGTCTGCTGGGGCGGGCTCCAGGTTTCTCATTTAAACTCGCCCATTCCTGTCTGTCCTTGCCTAAAAAAGGTTCTCCCTAGTGCTTCCCCTGTTTTCCTGTTTGCTTGTTACTCCTGATTTCTTGACCCCGGCTTGCTCCTCGACTACGTTTCTGTCCTACGTTTTTGTACCACGTTACCTCCAGTGTTTTGACCCTTTGCTTGCTTCCCATTATTCTCTTGGTTTCTGATTTGTGGCTTTGAAGTTCCTCTTACCGTTATCGACCTCTTACTGTTTGACTTCGCGTTCCCCTGTCGGCCCTGCAGGTAGTAGCATAGGGCTTGTCGTCCAGTTGGGGTCTGCCATTTAGGGCAGCACGCAAAGTAGGCAGGGACAGTGGGCTGGGTGGCAGTCGGGGCCAACTGCACCACCTCTGACGTGACAATTTGAGATTGTCATGACTCCCATTTAAACAGGCTTATTGGGCAATGGTGCTTATTACAGGTGTAATATCCAGACTCTCTTCAACTAGCAGACTTAGGTTTTAATAGCAAAATGAGATGCCCCTTCACCCAGGGCTTTTTTAACAGCATTAAGAACCCCTGGGCAAAGCAGTGCATTGGGCACTGCCCTAGCACATGGCATCAAACTAGGCCACTTGATTTGGAACATAAAAAGATAAAATAAAATGCACTTCTCACATGCATAAAGGAGCTTACAGCCTACAAAACTAATTGGAGGGGGAGAAAGTGGATAGTATCCTGAGGATTCCCTGGACGTACCACCAACCAGGACTGGGACAAGTTATTCTGGTGCCTTAGGCAAGTAAGGTGTATAGCACCACTCTATTTAAAATTAAACCCACTCCATATCTCCTCCGCCCCCTTTTCTGCCTTGGATGAAGTGGCGCCCTAGGCAGTCGCCTACCTTCACCTATCCGTCGTCCCAGCCCTGCAATCAACCACACTGGGCTCCTATGCTCATGAAGCTCCCAAGCAACTGCCTAGTGTGCCCAATGGATAAGACAGCCCTGTCCCCCACCTAATCATAGAAAACTGAAAGACCAACATAAGTAACAGGTATGCATAGTAGCAGAATGTATCTGAGACCCACATAGATGTGCTAGATAGTAGAAAAACACAACTTTACCCTTTTCAAGGCACAGAAATGCCGGCTACCAGTGTCATAGCCAAAGATGTGATGTGAAAGGGACCTAACATAAAAGACAGCCTTTTGTAGCAGTGAGTGACTTTTGTCAGACAAACTGGTGAAGTAAAACAATACACTGTATTATGAAACAAAAGCATATTATGACACTGGGCAAAATTTTGTGCCAAAATTTATGAAATCACTATTTCTTAGCACAGAAGCATATTTGCATATGTTAATTTGTGATGGGGCATGTAATTTCAGTTCTGTAAAAATTGGCTTGGAAAAATATTTTTTAAGAGTTTGTCCAATGTATAAACTCCATCTTCATATGCCCTTTATGAGGATACAGAATTAATGGAGGGCGTCCTCTGTTCGGAATCCTCAACTCTTTGCAAGCGTCGAGAGTGGTAACAATGAGCATCTCCGGCTTTGGAGGCCCTGTCCTCTCCTGCACTACACAAACAGCCCATTAATTAATTTGAATAGACGCTGTGCAATGCTTCATGTCCCCAGTGGTGGCGCTGCAGGGAAACTGGATCATTACTGCCAGTTTTCCCCACAGATTACAGTTGATCAAAGGTGGTCACAGCAGGAGGGATACTTTGTGATCAGCTAGATGTCAAGGGACCCTTCTAACAAGTAGGGATCGTCCAAAACAGAGAACCCCTTTAAGCCATTAGTGCATATTAAATGTCAACTGTTAATTATTTTCTGTAGTGTTTGTATTTGATCTTTTTAGCTCTGGTTTTTGAATATCTGTATAAGACTGGGGCTCATTGGGTTCATCAGAAGAGATTATTCTAAAGGCGATGTTCCATCTGTGTAGAATATAATAAGTTTTAATTGCAACATAAGCTGTTACTATTATAATTATGTAACATTATCTAAGTTAACTCCCTTGATTTGGGGATCTTATTGTATTGGTCCTAAATATGCCCGATTAAGCAGTATTCTTTATTTAGTGATTATACAAAATTCTGATTTTGATCTTTCTTAGTACGGTTGCTTGAGTGGGGCCCTGTTTGGTTCGACACAGATTTGACCAAATTGGTAAAGAAATTAGGACATCCCAAACCTGAATTATTTTCTTTAATCCTATTCATATCTCTAACTATAAGCCTAACACTATATTAGGGTTCTTTAACCCCTTAATGACCACCTGCCAACTTTTGACGGCGGGCATTGCAGGTCATTCATCTGCAGCGACGTCTTTTGATGTCACTGTCGACATCGGGGTTTGTACTTCACAGCCCTGTTCCCAGTGCAGCCTCCGCAAGCACCGGGAAGTGGGGGAAACCTCCGCTCCCCGGCGCTTAATCTTGCTCTGTCAGGTGATCAGGACTCCGGTTGACCTAACAGAGCCCGGGTAATGGCTGCACAGTCAGCCCTGGGGACCTAGTGTAGCCCCAGGGCTGTCTGTGTAAGAAGCCAGCAGTCAGGGCAGACTGTGTGCCCTGATTACTGCCTGTGTCAAACTGACACAGATTATAATGTATTAGCATATGTGAATATGTTAATACATTACTAAGTTTAAAAAAAAAGGTAAAACTGTTATCCCTTCATGGAATTTAAAAAAAAAAAGTATAGATAAATAAAATATATAATAAAAATGTATATTTAATAAAAAATAATTGTGTACATATTACACACACACAAAAACCTTCACATATTAGGTATCCACACAACTGTAATAACCTGTAGAATTAATCTAATAAGTTATTAAGTGTGAAATGTGGATGGTGTAAAAAAAAAAAAGTAAAAAAACAAATTTGAAAAAAATTTGAAAAAACATTCTGCAATAATTTATAAGTGATCAACTATTCCCCCAAAAAGTACAATTTATTCTGAATAAAATGAAGCCTCATACAACTGCGTCTTTGAAAAAATAAAAAAGTTATGACTGTCGAAACGCATGGAAGCAAAAACTAAAAAAATGTGCTGGTCAGTACTTTTCAGGTGTTCGGCTTAAGGGATTTTAGAGATTCATTTTTGTCCAGCCATTTGAGGCGCCAATTACAAACTAACTTTTAATCCTACATTCCATCTCATGTCACTTCCTGTTACTTATGTTGGCCTACTGTTATGGTAAACGGAAATGACATCGGACATCAAATCTTGCTGTTACCATATCATTAGGTCTATGTTGAAGTAACCAGAAGTGACACTAGCATCTATCTTCACTTCCGGTTACCATAACATTGGGCCTAGGTAGAAGTAACTGGAAGAGATGTCAGCTAGAAAGTTAGGCTACAATGGGAACATCATGTTACTGGCCAGGAAGTTAATACCTAAACCTTCTTAAACAACCCTTGCCCTCAGTTAGGGTTATGGTTACAGACAATAGTTGGGCGATCATCAACAACAATTGATTTAGGCCAACTTGAATCAAAGCACTTGGATTGGAGGCGAATATGACTTTGACCTGAATCATGAAGCTAAAACGTTAGTTCACACGGCTTATTCCACGAATTTGGTTTTACGATTGGAGTGCATCAAATCCGCCGAATAAAGCGGTTCGGGGCGGGCCGAGAGTTCAACCGGCAGCGCATCACTTCCGACACCACTATAGCAATCAATTGTTTAGGGCATCCGTGTCCGTAAATAATGTGGCTGTCACTATACTCGCCCGCCGGATTCCTCTCGGAGAGCGACGGAATCCACTGTTCTCTATGACAGTGGACTTATCCGAATGACTAGACGGATTGGCGCGTATTGAAAGCGCAAATCGACTGAATACTGGCGCCAATCCGATCGGCAAATAAGCCGTGTGAACGGGGCCTAACACTACTTTTTAGAACGGAGAATCCTAATCTTCTGTTTTAGAAGCAAAAAATATATATTTGTTTATTTAATGGAAATAAGAAAAGAAGAAATGGTGTTTTAATTCTGATCTATAGCATCATAGATCTACAGCGCTAAAAAAGATCTTGCTACCATCATAGTGCGAACAGAATGTGAAGTTTTACCTCATATGAGTTCAAAACACTCAGACACAATCATCTTCCTTGAACACTGTAATGCTGGGCCACTGAGTTCAAGTGCAAGCATTGTTTTAACATTTGTCATTCTCGAGCTGGTCCCTAAATTAATAAGAATGCCAGGCTGCTTGCCATTAATCTCAATCTGCGCTCTGCATTCGTGCACATTCTCTCCCACAGTGAAGATGTTCTATTTATCATACAATAAGGTGTCACCCTGTGTGCTCATTTCTATGCTACGTGTGACGCTTCAATTTTTCATCTCTGTTCTGTGAGTTGTCTGGATTTAAGGCAAAATATATAAAACAAAAGTTCGAAAAAACTAGAATAACAATACGAAAGGATCAACAATTTACAGCAATTAGTTATCATACAGCTCAGCTCCAATTGTGGCACCGTTACACAAAATTAGAAAATGGCACTAATAGCCATCACATAATTGAATACTTTAAATTATAAATTTGTAAATTGATGCTTATACCTCTCTTTTCTTCTTAGCTCAAAATAACCTTTAACTAGTTTTGTAAGATAACCAGTATCAACAAAAAAACAAATGATTTTGTGATACTCTCTCAGGAGTTGTATATACACTCACCGGCCACTTTATTAGGTACACCTGTCCAACTGCTCGTTAACATT
This sequence comes from Phyllomedusa bahiana, assembly GCA_025379985.1. Lineage (NCBI taxonomy): Eukaryota > Metazoa > Chordata > Amphibia > Anura > Hylidae > Phyllomedusa > Phyllomedusa bahiana. The sequence goes on along the minus strand of JAODAL010065510.1, from coordinate 10,415 downwards.
TAATTTCTAATCAGCCAATCACATGGCGGCAACTCAGTGCATTTAGGCATGTAGACATGGTCAAGACAATCTCCTGCAGTTCAAAGCGAGCATCAGTATGGGGAAGAAAGGTGATTTGAGTGCCTTTGAACGTGGCATGGTTGTTGGTGCCAGAAGGGCTGGTCTGAGTATTTCAGAAACTGCTGATCTCCTGGGATTTTCACGCACAACCATCTCTAGGGTTTACAGAGAATGGTCCGAAAAAGAAAAAACATCCAGTGAGCGGCAGTCCTGTGGGCGGAAATGCCTTGTTGATGCCAGAGGTCAAAGGAGAATGCGCAGCCTGGTTCGAGCTGATAGAAAGGCAACGTGACTCAAATAGCCACCCGTTACAACCACAGTAGGCAGAAGAGCATCTCTGAACGCACAGTACGGCGGAGTTTGAGGCAGATGGGCTACAGCAGCAGAAGACCACACCGGGTGCCACTCCTTTCAGCTAAGAACAGGAAACTGAGGCTCCAATTTGCCCAAGCTCATCGAAATTGGACAGTAGAAGATTGGAAAAACGTTGCCTGGTCTGATGAGTCTCGATTTCTGCTGCGACATTCGGATGGTAGGGTCAGAATTTGGCGTCAACAACATGAAAGCATGGATCCATCCTGCCTTGTATCAATGGTTCAGGCTGGTGGTGGTGGTGTCATGGTGTGGGGAATATTTTCTTGGCACTCTTTGGGCCTCTTGGTACCAATTGAGCATCGTTGCAACACCTTGTGAAATCTATGCCACGAAGAATTGAGGCAGTTCTGAAGGCAAAAGGGGGTCCAACCCGTTACTAGCATGGTGTACCTAATAAAGTGGCCGGTGAGTGTATTTTATGGGCAACATATATAAAACTTGGCACCGACTCGCCAGTTCTAAATCGATATAGAGCAGTGTAGAATGGGACAGTATGTTTGAACCTGTCGTATTTGGGTTCACACATCTGCCATGTGGTGTGCCTTGCACAGCATACTTTTGGTGCATTTTTGGCATGTGGTGTGTGGTGCAGAATGCACCAAGTTTTGATGTACGACTGTTTTTACATCTATAAAACAGGGCTTCAACAGGATTTTTGGCTCAAGGCACGCCAGAAAGCTGGTGTAGCCCTGTTCATGGTTTTTCTAGTATGGTGCAATAATGTATTGAATTTGTAGGGTGTAAATTTGAATTCTTAACAAAATTCTTGAAAAAATAAGTGAACGTATCTGTAAGTTTAAAAAAATGAGTTAATCCTGCCTCTGTTTTTACAGAAAGATCAAGTCCAAATATATGACTTGGTCAGCGCGTCAATTAAAAGTCTTGCTTTATTCATAAATCCACTAATTTTTAAGTAAAGTGAGATTCTTAATTAATGTGTTGGACAAGTCATCTCTTTGGATTTAATATCTATAAGTTTGTATGGACTACCCATTAAAATTGATATCAATTAACTGTAAGTACATTGCATTTCTTATTCTGTACAGCTCCAAAATTTTAGAATGGTTAAGGCTTGTCCCAACAGCAGGGTTTTCAATTGGTTTGACAGATGGTTTTTGGATCACCTGTAAACCGACCGTCAACCTTTTATATCATTTAAACAGAAAATCCGTGCAACAGTCCACACCGCACAGATTTTCCACCGGATGGGTTTTGACACCGCCGGCGTAATGAAAAAACTTAGAACATGTTCATTTTTCCACTCGGTTTTTGGGCAGAACATGAACATGTGGGTGCGAAGGGGGATGGGCAAATCCACCCAAAACCACATACAAAATGTCGAAATACCAGCCGAATTCTTTTAATCAGAATCCGGCTGGTATTTTAACCTGCCATGTGGACGCACCCTTATAGCTGCATTCATAGTTTTTCAAACTTCAGAGGTGAAACCTCCCAGCTCAATGTCTTTACAAAGCTTCCTATGGTTATATGCATTCTTTGAAGTATAAACTGTACATAAGGCATTGTACGTAAGCTCTAGGACACAGGGCTAGGTCTCTGGTGCCACCTATTGAAAGTAGCATACCTTCAGTCACAGTTGACGAATTAAAGACCGTTGAAACATGAGTATGGATTTTTAGCAAAGCCAGTAACCGTTCCTTAGAAAAGTTCTCCATCTTCATACAACTGTTTCAGGGGGTTTGCCTCTCATCAACCTGTACAATCATTGAAAATGGTCAACTAGCTTGTTGTCAGGTACATCACTAACAGGTAATACTGACACTTTCCAGCACTCTGCTCTTCCCTACGTCTTGGTCCTTGATGAAGGCCAGCTTCGGCCGAAACATTGGACCATGGGATAATTCTTGTTAAACCTCTTATACATTGTATACATTTGAACGGAGAGATGACCATGGGCATCATGTTTTGTTAAATACGTTTTTTCTTCGAATAAACAAGGAGTGCCATGGATTTTTCTTCATTCTATACTACTGCTGATTGGCCTTCCACTGAGCACACACCACAAGTGTGCGGCACCATCATTCTTTTTTTAACAGGTAATACCGCTGACATCAAAGTACCCTAAAATGCCTCTAGAGGGGTAACGTTTCTAAATGTGCAGAGCAGCATAAGTGTGTTGAGAGACTTATATGCCATCCAATGCTCCCTTAGAAAATCAAATATGCAAATAAGACCTAGCCATTTCCTAAAAGTCGCCTTATACCTTTATGGTGCTCTACAGAAGATAAACTTTGTCTCCCTAGAGCTATTTTAAGGACCTCTAACTCGCCAGCCAGAACTTTGCACTGCACTCACTCTACAAAAACCCTAAAACACTTGTCTGCAGATGGGCAACTCTTTCTTGGGAATACTGGTTTGTTCAAGGCTCTTTAAAGGGTCACTTGTGACTGAAGGGACACTACTTCCAATAGGTGCACCAGAGACCAATCTCTCTTCCCTAGAGTCTATTTGCATATTTGATTTTCCCAAGGAGCATTGCATGGCCTACAAGTCTCCTTACATATTAATGGTGCATTCCTCAATGAGAAACTCTACCCGCTTAGAGGCATTTTAGGGTATTCTGATGTGGGAAAAGGATAATGCATTGCATTATGCAAATCTAGCTAAGCTGTTAGGGATTTACCAGACAAGCTTGTTGATTGTTTAAAGTAATAATACAGATGTAAAACACCCATAAAAACATTGTCTGATCCTCAAGGTCTGGGGTACACTATACAGTTCAAGAGCAAAAAAGTAAAAAATTATTTTAGTTGTCAGTCATGTTTGAATGAATTTAGAATGTATCAAGCAGTAATGTTACTCCATCTGACCTATAGCTTTTGACATATGCAACAGGGTTAAATTAACTAATAAGAGTTAGTGTAACTATCATCGTTTTGTATAGTAATGCTACAAAAATCACTAAAAAGTAAATGTTTACACCGATAGAACAATAGTAATAATAACAATATAATAGCCGTGTGGATTTTTGCTTCTTCTTCTAGCACCACAATATCTATAGTAATATATTCCCATTACTTTTTAATGTGGTAACATGCCATAAAATGTATTAAAACATGAAAAAAAATATATTAGAGAAAAAGAGGATATTGCCAATAAAAGCATCCCCAAATGACAATATTTGGAACAAATCTGCATTATTTATTAGGAAAGGAACGGATATTTAGAAGCTGTCGACTATTACAGCCCAGGTGAAATAGTCGTCAAACAATGATGAGAGCACCTTGTGTAGAAAGTTAATCCACCAGGATTTAATGTTTTGCAAATGTTCTTTCAGCGACTCATTTGCATGTATAACACATTTATATGTGAATAATGATAACACAGCTGTCAGAGGTTGATGCTGACAATACCAAAGTGTTCACTCACCTTTGCAAATTCACTATTTCCTAGGTCAGCCTGTATTGCTACAGTATGTATGTGCACTGGGCAATAAACAGATTCTACTTTATATCAATGAACTGGTTGACACAGACTGGGGCACCTACAAGTGTTCACCATTCAATGCCTTTTAATTTCTTAAGGGAGTTGAAAACAATTTTTTAAAATATTATCTTTTCCAGAATTACACTTCTTAATATGCTTTTATTGGATATTCTGTAGTCTTTCTGCAGTTCTACATCAACTGTTTGATGACAGAAAGCTCAGTAGATCTATGTGTTCCACACACAGTAAAAACAACTGTGTCGAACCCAGGAGATCAGGTGACCAAAGGGGTTAGTTTGTTTCAGGGCAGTCTTTGAATTCACATCCTTTTGCTCCTTCCTCATAAGACTTTTAACATAAAAAAGGTGACTGGTGGAACGCAATGAGATTGAGGATTGAAAGGAATATAGACAAAGCACAGACAATGGTAGTAACAGTTTTCAGACAGGAAATGTTGCTGCTCTGGAGGCTACACAAATTAGGGCAGAAAACATCAGTGAGAGATGAATGAAGAATCAGGCATGCTATTTTAGATTTTTGTTGTTTGGTTCATCAGTCAACCCCTTTAATGTAAATATGTTCTTTACTAATGACTTAAAGGAGTTGTCTCATTACAAGCTTTCAGCCTACCTCAGTGTGCCTGGCAGTTGAATTCAGGGGCATGCTTCTTGTCTGCCTCTTCTCCTCCCTCTTCCCCCCTCCCCTCAGCACACAGACAGCTCTCCTCTGTAACTTCTATACAGCAGGGAGAGGGGCGAGGGGGTTTGCTGCCAGAGTTAACCCTGTGTGTGCCTCTCTAGGTCTGCTGCAGGCTGCTAGATCAGCTGTATTAGGGCTGATCTATTAGTGTGGAGCCAGAGGTCTGTGATGGCTAATAGCAGAGCAGAGGGAATGCATGTGTTCCTATAACCCCTGCTGTAGCATACATATCTCCACATCTCCAGCAACAACAAACCCTATCAGAACAGACACAGGGCAGCTGGGAAGTGTTACTATACTCAGGATGTGTCACTAGTACAGCAGAGCATGAAGCGTTCACATGCCCCCTGATCTGTTCTATTAGTATAGTCAGAGCTCCACAGATACATCATGATTATAGTAACACACAGGGTCCCTGCTGTCACATCTATTGATCAGCCTCATCTCTGCTATCCTCAATCTGTGTAGAGAACAGGCGGAAGCAAGCACACACAGGGTTAATCCAGGCAGCACAGACACAGAAGCCAGAGCCCTCCCCCTCCCTCCACTACAGAGGTATTCTGTGCAGGAGGGGCTCTCTGCTCTGACCTGTATTCTGAAGGTGATGAGTCATCAGACCTGATAGCCAGTGAGATAAAGATCAACAAGTCTGCTGCTATAGAGATTTGAGAAGCTGATGTACTACTACTAACAGGGATAGCTAAAAATCAGTAGGACATTTGTAATGAACATATATTGCAAAGCTGCTTGTTTTTTAAAGATCTTTTAATTAAAACCCAATCATTGTAGCGAGACAACCCCTTTAAAGAAGTATTTGCACCACAAGAAGTTTTAGACTCACTCTGCCTCATCAGGCTGTGGGTGGTTTTATAGCAGTGATTATCACATTTATCTTAAATAGCTGAGCCATTCCACTGACAAATACAAGAGATGTTATCTTAAGTAAACAAAGATACAATTTATTTATACCCAGGGCTGTATCTAGAACAAGGGGGCATCCTCTACGTCTTGAGGAACGAAAGTTTCTACATAAACATAGTAAGGGATTCTTTACTGTCAGAGCAGTGAGACTGTGGAACTCTCTGCCAGAGGAACTTGTCATGGTGAATTCAATAACGGAGTTCAAAAAGGGTTTGGATGCATTTCTGGAGCGTAATAATATAACAAGTTACAGTGACTAGGATTCAGGAGAGGGGTCATTGATCCAGGTATTTTTCTGATTGCCAGATTGGAGTCAGGAAGGAATTTTTCCCTAAAATGAGGACAATTGGCTTCTACCTCATTGGGGTTTTTTGCCTTCCTTTGGATCAACACCTTAGCACAACAGGCTGAACTGGATGGACGTCTTGTCTTTTTTCGGCCTTACAAACTATGAAACTATACTGCCATGAGTGGCTCGACATGATGGCTGCGGGCGCACTCGTTCCTCTAGCAAATACTTATGCTGCTGCGCTCCTGCTTCCCTGTGTTCTTCTGCCAGTCGGTGCACGTGCGCGGCTCTCTGAGATTTAAAGAGCAAGCGCACAAGTAATTGATTGATTGCCGGCCGCTGACCCCCTATATATTTGGGACACTCCCATTATTTTCCCTGCCGGATTTATAGTGCCTCGTGCCATAGCGAAAGCGTTCCAGAGTGCATTCCTGTCTTGCCGTGTTCCTGACCTGTTGCTATGATTCCTGACTACGAACCTTTGCTGCCTGCCCGACCTTTATGCCTGTCCCTGAAAACGAGTTTGTGTCCCGATTCAGTACCTCGCTGCACCTCGGCTGCCACCGCAAGCAAGTTGTGTCAGGGGTAGCGACCTGGTAGTACTCCCGCTGCAGCAAGCTCATCCTGCCTTGCAGCGGGCTCTGGGACCTACTTGGACTCTGCTTCCTGGCGTGGCTTATAGCACTCTGAGTGAAAACAATTGCTTATCTGTAACGAAAAGCTAATCTTATTTGAGATAATTAGTCTTCTCGAGAGTGAGCTCGGACCATGGTGACCTCACTCGCTGCTCTCTGCTCTGTTCAGATAGCAGAGATTGTCAGGTAACCAAAGAAACGTGTGTGCACTCAGTGAAGATTAAATCGCTAATCTCCTGACTAAAGTAAAATCAAGACCAATGTATTTAGAAAAAGTCGTCAATTACCTGTCCCTACATGTTGAAAGCAAATCTTTGTAGTGAAAAAACTCCTTTAATCTATTAAAATGTGGAGATTCACATTAAACAAGACCCATGAATTATCCATTTATTGTGTTATCAAGACACAAAGAATACAATAGGCCTCCAGTTTCTCCAGATGACCATTAGCAGATGCATGTGCTGCCTATATGATGCATAGTACAATAAGCTAGAGGTGTCTGGTGGGAGCTTATCTTGCTTTTGCATCGAGTGAGATAGCTGATGACTAAATGATCTTTCAGCTGACATTCATCTAACAAGGAAAGCTTCAAGGACTTGTCTATTGAACCAATTAAAAATTCTCAGATGACTTGCCTAACTCTTCATTCATCTCTTTGTGATGTTTTCCCTGCTAATGTGTGCTTTTATTATAGGTAGCCTCCCTTCTCTGTATCTAAGCAGCAAAATTTACTGTTTGAAACCCATTTCCCTTTGCCTTGTAAAACTTTAAGTCCCAGGAGCCGTTGTTATGCTGTGTCTATACTCCTCGCTCCCATTCTCACTCTCAGTGCCTGCCCTCTGTTTTCTCCTTCATAGGAGCAGAAATTAAGGTTTTAGCTTCTAAAACTGTCCTGAAATAAGTCAACTCCTTGTGGTCACCTGATCTCCTGGGCTTGACACAGATCTGCTTCCTATGTGTGGAGACACACCAGGCTACTAACTTCCTGTCATCAAACAGCTGATGTAGAATTGCATGGAGCACATAAAAAATGTAGTGAAAGTGTCACATCTAGAAGAGATATTATTTAGACTTTTTTGTTTTTTACTAGACAGTACATACAAATGGTCTTGACCCAGTTGTTAAAAGATCTGGGCAGGGGCGTAGCTACAGGGGGTGCAGTGGTAGCAGTCGCTACCGGGCCCTGCAGCCTGAATGGGCCCAAAAGCCCTTCTGCAACATAAGATGAGACCAGTATTGTAAATGGCACATGGTAGTTGGGGGGCCCCTATTTCACTTTTTGGCCCAGGAGCTCCAAGTTACGCCTCTGATCTGGAGTAAATATTGCACAATATAGGCATTAATTGCATGTTCTCATCAGTTGCCAGTTTGGGATTGTGGGACAGTCTGCCTCATGCCTACTGGTTTGATAGTTAAAGGGGTCATCTCACTACATCGATTCATCTTACCTCAGTCCTGTTTTGTCGGTTTCATTTTTGAATTCAGAGCCGTGTTTACTAGCTTCTACTGGCCTGCGGTGACGAGCTGATGAGGACACCAGGTCTGTAACTATAGCAAACAGTGCTGGCAGCCTATCAGGAGAGATAGAACAGGTCTGTAGCTATAGCAACCAGTGCTGGCAGCCTATCTGGAGAGAACAAACAGGTCTGTAGCTACAGCAACCTGAGTTGCTGATGCAGCCCATACAAGAGGGGATATCTAGGAATAGGTAGGACACTGTTAATGGACATATATTGCTAAGTGACTTTTTTTTGCAAGATCTTCAACATAAAAAGCAAACTCTGTAGTGAGACAACCCCTTTAACCTCTGCTCTGAGGCATGGACCAGGGGCATAACTGTGTGGTATGCACATGTGGCAGTATCACCCAGGCCCTTGCATCCTAGCAGGCCCAAAGACCATCTGCCACAATCGAGAAGAACATTATTATGCATGTTAACATGGCAGGTGGGACGGGGTTAGTCAGATTCTGTGCGGGGTCTCTGAAGTTTCAGTTACATCTTTAAGAAGAACAAAGTATAATTTTACCAAATCGCACGTTTCATGTGATTTCCAGTCTTATATAGCTTGCATTGGGTTGTGACAAAAGAGATGATCTATGAGTTCATCTTTTAAGAACATTGGATAATGAAGACACTTAATTGAAATCCACTTTGTTAAATGTTCCCCCACAGAATGAATTCTCCAGCTAATGGTTATGATGATCACATATTAAATTACCATTAAGCACCATTCATTATAGAGGAGAACTTTGCTGACTTGCTACATATGTGTTTATGTTTTGGAAAAATAATTCCCCTCTGTTTGCTCTCAAGATTGTTTCATTCTATAGTAAAAATGCACTTAAAAGAACAGTCCACTATAGAACATTTCTCATAAGAAGGATTCATTGCTAATAACAAAGCAGCAGTATGTCCTTCTGTGATGGTTACTTACATACCACCATTAGTTTTTATCTTTTATTTTAACCTCTTTGCATGTTCTGCACTTTGTAGAGTGTTGTGACTTTTCTATCAGTGGTCTTAAAGAGAACCTGTCACATAGTTTATGCCCCCCTTGCTAAAGGACAGCACAAGCTAGTGTCAGACGTCCGTGCTGTTTTCAGCGCTCTGTCCCTTATTCTGTAAGGTGCAGTAATTTTAGAGTATTTAATGCTCAAATCTGCAACTTTCCACCAGAAAAGAGACAAAGAGTCAGTTTTTTTTCATGCCCCGCCCACCTGAGGCTAGCCCCGCCCACCTAAACTGATTAACCTATTTTTTGAATAGGTAAAAACTGTAAATAACTGTCAGTGGGGGGACTACCTTTGGGGGGGGACTAACAGATGCCATGAAAAGATTTAGATTAAATGCTCTAAAACTACAGCCTCTTACAAAATAAGGGCACAGCGCGGGAAACCAGTCTGAAATATTTTTGTGCTGTCCTCACAAGGGGGGGCAAAAACCTATGTCGGGATCTATTTAAAGAGATTTACAACAAGGTAACATGCCCTGCACAGCTTACTTGCAGCTAGTTACGTTCCAACTGTGCACGAGAATGAGGAGGGCAGCACTTGCGGTCATCCTCCCCCTTCACTTCTATTTGGGGGCTTCCTATTATAGCGAAAAGTGTCCTTTTCTAATTTTTGGGCTTTCCCTAGAAGTGAATGGAAGGATGGGCCCCAACCCTGCTCTTAGATTTGGTTTCTTTGGGGAACAAAAAAAGTCTTTAACCTAGACATTTTCGTACATGGGCCCCAAAAGCCGAGCGGTCAACACTAACCTTTGGACTTGTTCACACGGGTTTTACTCCCGGGTTTCAAGTGTTTGTTGACCCCCCGGGACCCCACCGCGGGGACCCCAAGACGGGCTTTAAAAATTAGCAGTGAGATTTTTTCACTGCGGGCTATGAGGAAGACCAGCGGCATTAACATGAAGATCGCCGCGCGTCTTTTAAAAAGCCGCTCGGGTCCGTTTTTTAAAGAACGCCGGCGTAATCTGAAAGCCGCTGCGTTTTCTCATAGACCGCAGTGATAATTCAATGCTAATTGTTTTGTTTTCTTGGATCCGCTTGGGCGTCCCCGAGACGGATCTACAAAGCGCTTGTAACACGGAGTGAAAACTCCTTATCTCTAGAATTCATTTTATTTTTATTTTTTAAGAGATCCATTCTAGATATGTTGAAATCCTTTCCTCCGCTTTTTTAAGAATCCAATTTTCCCCTGGGTAAGTTGTGAACGGGATCCAACTTATACTCTTCAAATTTTTTTGATATCGAAAATTACGTTTCAGCTAACTAATTCTCCCTAAAGGGTACCCTTGATGACAGTTTTGGGTACTTGATTTTGGCGTGTAATATAGGTTTTTTTTCAATTTTTTTTTATAGGGTAGAATTTCAATTCGTCATCTCTACCACTAATGGACATCCAAAAAAATTTATCTCATTTTTTTCCACTCTAAAAAATCAGGTTCATGTTATTAGATGATGAATTCTCCAAAAAGGGGAAACATT
>JAODAL010065509.1:0-18199 GCA_025379985.1 Phyllomedusa bahiana | reverse complement strand
TTTTCATTTAAGGGAGGGGAGAGGAGGAGCTGTGACATCTCCTCTTGTGAATGGTGGATTCTGTGTTATCTGTACACAATGGTGTTTCCTTTCAGTCTGACCCTGCTTTTACTGATAATGAGCACACACTGCTGAAAAGCTCTCTAAACAGAACAGGAAGTGTCAGACGATTATTAGGCCGAGTGGCCAAAGTGAAAACTGCAGGACTTAAGAATTATTAAAAAAATACTAAAAATATGGAAAATAAAAAAAAAAAACAATTCCTAAAAAAATGTGTTTAACATAAAAATGTGAGTTAAACAATAAGTCATTTTTGATGACCTATTCCCGTTAAAAATCCAATGTGCATGAAACTGCTGTAAAGTATCTCTCTGACTGCTGTTAAAGAAGTGCAAGCAAGAATGTCTTTCCCACAATCCTATATAGACGGCCGAATTGAGAAATCTACAATCAGGAAATAAAAACGACTGAGAGGAAAAGAATATGGATCAGGGGCTTGATTTAATAAGTAAAAAAAAATTGACAGATTCCCTTTAACTTATGAAGGAAGTCATGAGCTTGCCTGGTGGATATATAGGGCATGCTGTCTGCACACCTATCCCTTGTTTTTGTCATAGATAAAATAGGTGATTTGTTAGCGTTGCAAAAAGGGATGATTATTGGCTTTTAGGCTAAAGGTGAAATTATTTTTGAAACTGCATAATTTTGTCAACTGTTCGTGTGAAGCTGTGGTGAAAGTGTATCGTGAGTGAACGAATAAGTAACATGGAAGCCGCAGAGTATAACATGCCAGAGGTGAACATGGGTCACAAAGGCACGTGAGGGCAAACGAACACGCTACAGTGGAGCAGCTCACTGCCAAAATGAACCAGGAGGCGACTAGACGTGTGTCTAAAACATGAAACAAAAAGGACTTTATACCAAAAGTGATATAAAATATATATATATAACTTTATTCAAACTTTAAATTTTATATCTATTTATGAATAAAGTTATTTATATTATATATTACTTTGGGTATCAAGTCCTTTTTCTTTCTTGTTTGGTTTGATAATTGAGTGACATTACCCTTCTACTATTTTGATGGGATATATATATAGATATATGTATATATAGATATATGTATATATATATACATATACTGTTGGATACCTGGTCCAATGCATTTGCTTAGAGTTCCTTTTGTGTGTCTAAAAAAACTAGTTTAAGGCAGAAAGATTTCACTTCACCTCTGTAGTATTGGAATTGGACCTCTGCTGATTGGCAAACATTTGTCTTCTCCAACGAGTCACATTTTTCTTCAGTAAATGGATGGATGGTGGTTTGTCAAGCAAGAAACATCAGAGTACAAACACCTTGCAACCATTGCTGGAAGAACACAGTGGCACTGTTTTTGCTCTGGGGATTTTTTTTTTTCACCGCAACTCTTATTCATGTTGAAGGCACTTTCAACTGATTTGGGTATAAATCCATTCATGTAGATCACATACACTCTTACATGCCGATTATCTTCCTTTGGGTGGATTGGATCTTCCAGCAAGTCCACGAAAGATGTCAAACAGCTTGAAATGTCTGACATTGGTTGGAAAATCATGACTAAGACTTCCAAGTACTACCCCAGCCCCCTAATTCTCCAAAATTGAGCACCTGTGGGATCACCTTAATCTCTTTATTTGCTCTATGGATCCTCCTCCAGGCACCCTCCAGCATCTGTGGAATGAATTGCACTTTGCATGATTCGAGATACCTGTGATGACGACCTGGACCTTGTTGAGTCACTCCCAGCTGCAAGCTTCTATCCGTGACGCACACAGTGGTTAGTCTGGATACTGGTCATAATGTGACTCAACTGCAGGAATCTGCATTCCAGAAGGATATAAGGTGTCCATGTTGGATGCAAAATAAAAATCTGTGCAGATAAGTTTACCTTCCTCGTGTAAACATACATTGTGCAAGCTCTCTTCACTGTCCACATATGATTAATGTGTTCGCAGACATTTAAAGAATATACAGATACGCAAGGATGGAAAACATTGGACAGTCCAGGCCTCCCAATCCTGCCTGGATGACGGGTCTGTTCTGAGCTTGACGTACATATTGGCAGATTCTCTGCATTTTTTTTGCAACATTGGCCTTTGTTTAACTCCATGGGCATTTGTTTCCTTTATAAATGAGCCGTGCCTGGTACTCCGAGCCTTATCAGACTGGTTTACAGAGCAAATTAATCCTTTTTAAGAGACTTACATCAGTGGTGCATTTCATTGTAGGTTATTTTAATACTGCTAAGTCACAGATCTCAGTCATTTGTAGAGCACAGCAAAATTGTAATACTCCTTAAAGATGAGAATAAGGGCTTGTTCACACAGCGTTTTGAATCCGTGTTACAAGCGCTTTTTAGATCCGTCTCTGGGACCGACAGGATGGACCCAGAGATGGATCTAAACAATTAGCAGTGAGATTATCACTGCGGGAAGACGCAGCGGCGTTCACATGAGAGATCACCGCTGCGTGTTCTCCTCTCAGCTCCGTCTTTGAAAGAGTTGACATGCAATTCTTTCAAAGATGGAGCCGGGGAACACGCAGCGGCGAGCAATATTGGTGGTGGAGTGGTTGTGAAAAACAATGACATTATCCAAGCAGAATGTCTGGCTATAAATGTGACTTAGCAGAGCTGTGTTGTTTTTTTTTTGTTTTTTTTTTTTTTTGTTTTATGAGAACAAGCTCGTAGTGAGAGAGAAAATGTTACATGCGCCAGTACAGAGCTGCTGAGTGACTTTGTTATCTTTGATATAAAAACACCGCTATGTGCACTGCAGACCGGACAGGCTGATACAAGGCAGCTAACAGAAAAAGTAGTATGCATGGGGACAAGGGTAAGTCTTGTGTTAGAGATCCACTACAAATCTACAGCAAAATTTGTATTTGTTTGTGTTACCGAAAAGATTCACTTTTAGACATCTGCTGGCGTGTCTTTGGGATAATACTTAGGCCGTGTTCACACGGCTTTTTCAAGCCGAATTGCGGGCCGGATTTCGCCCCTTTACGGCTTATAAGGGGCGGGACGGGGCCCGCGCGGGGGAGCTGCTCCCCGGCCCCATAACAACATTACTACAGCGCTACACCCGTAAATAATGCCCTGCACACCCCCCCACCCCCCCTCCCCGCGGGGATTCCCGAGGGGGGAGCGACTAAATCCACATTCTCTATGAGAACTGGAATTACCTAATGAATTAAAATAACCGTGTGAACAGGGCCTTGAATTAAAAATCGAAACTGTATGGTGCGTTTCCCCGGGGCAAAGCCCAAAATTTTTGTTTTTTTTTTTTTTTTTTTAGCACGTAGGGGGCGGCTTTTGTCTGCGGTTTGAAATTCAAGCCCTCCCCTTTCAACAATTTTAAAGGGTTTTGCCCTGAAAACTAGGCAGAAGAATGAAAATGTTCTAAGTTTTTAAGAACGCTAAAACCGTCCAGCGGAAAATCCGTGCAGTGGGGACTGCTGCACGGATTTTCTATTAAAATCAATGTAAAAGGTTGACCGTCCGAAATCCGAAAACTGTCTGTAAAACAGACTGGAAACCTTTGCCATGGGGACAAGCCCTTTCAATTGTATGCCTCTTTAGCTTCTAGCTTTGACAATTCTTGGCTCTTCGGGCTCTGTTAATGTTGTTTTCTTGAAAACTCATTGGATGACCATGTTGTATTACAGAGCTATTTTACACAGAATTGCCTCTACACTAGCTGTAATATGTGTCTATATGCCATTTTATAAATGTCAAGTTCATCTCCAATAAATAAGCTAACCCAAAACTTGCCCTTTAAGCTGAGCACTGCCCAATTGGCGCTTAAGCGGGGGTGTAAAAACCCCTTTTTTCAATGAGAGCTCTGAATCCAAGATGGTGCCCGCGGCCTGTGCAAAGCGCTGGCTGCATCCTCTGGGATAGGTGAAGAGCTGGTCCTTCTGTATTCAGACTACATCCATCCTTGCTTCAGGTCTAAGCTTTTTTCGGGACAAACCAACTTGCAGGCTTAATTTTGACACACATGCAGGGGGGTTGTTCGGGGGGGAACTAAAAGCCAGGGCCCCATACAAATTTTTTGGATGCCCCCCCCCCCCCCTCTCCCGACCAGGCCCAAAGTCCAGGACATCTGTTAAATAAGTAAAATAAAAGGGGAAAATACCTCACCATACATACCCATCATACTGCTACCAATCAAATCCACAAAAACCAAAACCAACATTACCAATAACGCTATTACATAAGACCTGTTAAACCCCCCAGAACACGACCACAAATTACCACCACATAGTGACTGAATAATAACCCTACACTATTACTGATCATATACAAAGACCCAAACTGTCAATAATAAAAATACTAATAATTAGGACCAAAAGTGGGATTAACTAGTGTACACAGGCTCGCAACTGTATATAACCACCAACATGACCTAATTTGGAGAAAAAGCACGACACAGCCTGCCGACTGAAAATACCTCCATACAGGACCAATAGGGTAACAAACCCTGTACACGGCCCTGCAACGTATATTAAACCCCCAACAGTGACCAAAAGTGTAGACAGCATGACACCCTGTGCAGACAAAATAAGTGATTAATGCAGTTACATCTTGTACCCCACAGTGACGTTTCTCTACCCTCGTTGACTTTCTCTTTTTCTGCATCCGGTCCATCCCCATCTGATGAATCTCCCGACCACTTTTTCCCTGCAATTTAGACAAAATACTTTGAATCCTGACTTTTTTTCCACACCTGGGCCCCCCCGCTATATGGGTCCATTTAGGAGGCAGGGCTTAAAATATAATGGGGTCCCAAAAAGCAAGGTTTAGGGAGCCAATAAATGCCCAATAGGGCAGGCAGGGTTTTTGGGAGCATAGGGAGCCAACGGTAACGGGGGAGGTGGGCAAAGGGGGCCATAAGGTAGGGGTTTTGGACTAAAGGGGGCCCCAATAAGTAGACCGGCAGGCGGGGGATACGGCAGGGATATGGGGGTAAGGCAGGCATAAAAGGGGCTGTACACAGGCATATGGGGGGTTTTCAGGCAGGGATATGGGGGCTGTACACAGGCATTTGGGGGCGTCGGCAGGGGAGGGATAAAGGGGGCTGTATAGGCAGGCATATAGGGGGGTGTATAGGCAGGATATAGGGGGCTGTAAGGGAGGCATAAAGGGGGCGTTAGGGAGGCAGGGAAAAAGGGGGGGTGATAGGGAGGGAGGCAGACATATAGGGGGGTGTATAGGGGAGGCAGGCAACATATAGGGGCGTATAGGCAGGCAGGCATATAGGGGGCTGTATAGGCAGGGACATATAGGGGGCTTATAGGCAGGGGGCATATAGGGGGGTGATAGCAGGCATATGGGGGCAAAGTAGGCATATGGGGGGCATAGGCAGCAAAAGGGGGCATAGGCAGGAATGGGGGAGTAAGGCAGGAAAATGGGGGGGCTATAGCAGGCATATGGGGGGGCTAAAGGAGGCATATGGGGGGCTTTAAGCAGGCAATGGGGGCTATAGGCACATATGGGGGAATAAAAAAAAGAAACAATACTCACCTCGGTCCCCCCGCTCCCCCCGATGCCCCCGCATCCGCCGCCCGCTCCCCGCAGCCTCGCGCTCAGCGCGGGGGCGCGGTGATTTTGACCCCCGCGGCGCCCACGGACCAAGAGGCCGCAGGGGAAATAACAGAGCGGAGCATCGGCGCCCGCCACTCTACCGACATGCGCCCTGAAACGGGGGCCCGGGCGTTCAGAGGGAGATGCGCGGGCCCCGCACTCCCGCCCGCCGCAGTGAACTGTAATCCCCGCCGCGGCCCAGGAGGGCATTCCCCCGGGGAAACGGACGCTACAGCTCCCCCCGGGGGCCCCCCTAACGCAGGGGCCCCGTACAATGCTACCCCTGCACCCCGGTAGTTCCCCCCCTGGGGGTGTTTCCCAAAAACGATTTTGACAACAATCCTCATAAGGATTCTGCATCAAGACCTGAATGAAGTCCACAACCCAATTTAACTACCGTTAAAAAGTTTGGGTCACCCAGCAATTTTTGTTTTCCCGAAACTTTTTATTTATCAAATGAGTTGCCAAAGAATAAAATCTAGCCCCGACATTGGGGGTTAAAAAATAATATTTTTATTTGAAAAAAAATTTTCTACTTCAAATTTGGTTTTCGTCAAAGAATGCCCCCTCGCAGCAATTCCGCATTGCGGACCTTTGACTTCTAGCTGTTAATTTTGCTGAGGTAACGGAGAAATTTCAGCCCATTTTCCAAAACCCCCTCCCACGGGGTGGTTTTGGCTTGAGGGCATTTTTGCGTACCATACGTAAATTTCCCCACAACGCTCAAGGATCTTGACCGCTGGCCACCCATAAACAGATAGAATACCAGCTCCCGGCTTTTTCCCCAAATACTTAATAATTTGGGGGTGTGCTTGGGTCATTGTCCTTTTGCAGGGAAATTGGCCCCAATCAGTGCTGTCCACAAGGAGGTGGGTTGCAAAAAGGGAGTGATACCCCTTCCTATTCAAAACCCCTTTTACCTTTACAAATCTCCCATTTTTACCCCCAAAGAACCCCAACCATCACATTACCCCCACCATGCTTGACGATGTGTCGGGCGTTTTTTCCCGATCTTTTCAGTTTTTTCTGGTCTCCAAATGTTTTCTGTGTGATCCAAACACCTAAAACTTGGATTCGTCTGTCCTAACATTTTTTTTTCCCCGACTTTCCGCCCAAATGCGTGTTCTTTACCCTATTGATCTTTTCCCTTTTATTGCCAGTCTAAATAGGGCTTTTTCTTTCCACTCCCCCCTAAAAGGGCCAGCATCTGGAGTCCCTCTTATCTGTAGATGTTACCGGGGCGTTTTGGGGGGACTATTTAATGACTGCCGTTGAGGACCTGTGAGGGTCGTTTCTCAAACTAGAGACTCAATGTACTTGTTTGTTGCTCATTGTGCAGGGGGACCCCCCCACTTCTCTTTCACTCGGTTTAGGCCTGTTCGTGCCTCCCGGGGGGAGTAGTGCACCCCGTTGTAGGAAATTTTCTTTTTCTTGGAAATTTTTCTCGCAGGAATACCTTCCCCTTCAGCATAAAAAGACTTTTGGGTTTTCACATGAAAGTTTCTTTTTCTGGCCAATTTGCGATTTTAAATCGAAACCAACAAATATAATGCTCCGTTTCTCAACTAGCTCAAGAAGGTCAGTTTTATAGCTTCTTAATCCGAAAAACTGTTTTCAGCTGTGCTAAATACTTGCCAAGGGTTTTCAAAAAAATCCAATACTTTCTTTAACAGTTGCAAACACAATGTACCATTAGAACACTGAGGAGGGTTTTTGGAAATGGGGCCCCTATACACCCATGTAGATATTGCATTAACAACCCGACGTTTTCAGCTAGATAGTCTTTACCCAAAAATTAAAAATGTATAGGTGGATTTTTGATTCATTTAGTGTTAGCTTCATTGGAAAAAAAAAGTTCCTTTCTTTCAAAAAAAGGAATTTTTAAGGCCCAAACTTTGAACGATAGGTATTTTTGAGGGAATTCATGCCTAGTTTCACTATGTGGTGCAGATTTATTTATTTATTTTTTTTTCTGCCGTGGAGGTCACTTCATTGATACAGAATCCGCTCTGGATTCTTTGTTGGGTGTTCAAGACCTGGAATAGTTCTTTTGAAATGAGGCTTTAAAATGAAAAAGGCATCAGCATCCTCTGTGAAGGAAAGGTATGAATATTAGATGCGGGTTGCGGATCTTTATGTTTGAGGTGAATTCCTTTTTATTATAATTGTGTTTCTGTCCTGTTAGTTAATATGCGCACCCCGGGGAGTTTTAGTAAGACACCATGCCTGCACACAGTTAAAGTTTTATCAATTTCTCCTGGCACATGAGCACTGTGTGTAACAAGGCAATGCCCTAGTTTCCTTTATACTTTACAAATTGCTGGATGAATGCCATAACTTGTATTATTGAGTGGCTGTTTTATTCTGGGACAGGAGGTTACTAAAGGGGAAAAGAATCCTTTACACAGAACAATTTTAAAGCTTCTTTTCTCATTGACAAATACAAGAACAAAGATTGTTGTTATTCTTATTCATTGGAATTATTATTCATACGAGCAAAATTAACCTTGCTGTTATGTTTGGTCAAAAATGACCGAATTTGAAATTTGACATTTTTTAAAATATTCATTATGCGGTTCTGAAACTTGTGGTTCATTTACTTTTCCTCATTTGAGGGGTTCTTATAGCAGTTTTTATTTATTTATTTTTTGTTTACTTTTTGCTTCACGTCTTTTTTAACACTTGTACTGTTCGGTCAAAAATGACCGATAGCCTTTTATACTAATCTGCAGCCATTTTTTGAAAAAAAATAAAGGAGTTATAATCTCATTTTGGTCTATATAGTTCATTTAGTACTATTTATCAATTTATCTAGGTCCTTTTGGTCCATGCAGAGTTACACATACATATATTTTCAAATTATGATACTGTAGATGTATAGTTATGTGCTGTTCTTATAGAAATGGTTCAATTCAGTTGTCAACCTTTCACGTGGTAAATGTGAATTATTTGTCTTAGCTGGTTCATTGTATTAGCTGGTTCTATTATCCAACGATGACCCGAAAAGAGCACTAATAAATTCTGTCTGACAAAATGTTTGTTTTACTTTGGGCTGCTAAAGGGGGTGTTTTAGCTCATCAGTAGACAAGTACAATACTATTCTACACAGTTACTTCAGCTCTGAAAGCTCATATTTACATATATGTAGCAGAAGAGGAACAGAGGAGAAGGACTTGCCAGCAGCTTCCTGCACACATAGGAGAGGGATGAAGGACCTGACCACAAATGTGCAATATGCATGAATAATGCAATGAGGCCATGTAACATTTTTTGACACAAAAAAATAAAAAAGTTTTTGATTTCATTTGTTTATGAACAACCATGTTCACATACAGTATAATAATGCAAAAGAAAGTCAAATAAAACACTTAAATTAGTTAAAAATCCAGACTTTAATAGGCCCAGTCAAAAATCACCGGAACATTATTTGTGTATAGTAGAACCGAACAGCAGGGTTAACAAAGTGTTCAGCCGCCACAATGCAATATATTGCTGCTGGTGGACTCTTGGCTTACAACCATTGCTAGTTACCCTCCTAATAGAAAATATTGGATTTTCCTGGTCTGCCCTCGTGATTTATTCCTGTGTCTGTGGCATCTAAAATATCAGGTGAGTGATCCATAGGGACAGGTTTTTCTTTCAACCGTATTATAAGACTATAAATGCATGTTTAGCATTGTGAAAGGTGAATGTTAAGCTGGAATCGCACATTAGGGGAAATAGATGGTGTAAAGTTAGACTATACAGTCTTACAAGGCGCCACATTTCTCATAGCTAAAATGGTTTAGTGTAACTTTAAATTTTTTGAAGTTGGCTTACTTTATGCCACTAACTGCGACAAAATTTTGGTGCATTTTTTAAGCACACAGAGCTGCACACTAAACCACACCCCCCTTTTTCAAATGAGGTGCGGAAACCATCCCCCAATATATGCATGTGGATGTGATTTCAATGTAGTGTAGGGAGTAACCTGATGAGAGACACCTGTGGCGGGGGTTTAACTATCTCGAGAACAAAATACTTGGATGTTAGATCGGTCAGACATAGTTATCCTTTGCCTCAAGTGTATCGGGTTGGCGGGTGGCGGGAGGGGGGGGGGGGGTCATCAAAGACCCTCCACCCAATACGTTAAAAAAAATTATTAGGACCAAATTAATTGGCTAGGTTCAAATGCCTTTGCTCTTGTGCATTTGTGAACCATTTGGTTCAACATTTAAAGGGGTTGTCGCACTACAAGCATTGCTTTTTATGTTAAAGATCTTGCAAAATCAAGTCGTCTTGCAATATATGTCCATTAGCAGTGTCCTACCTATTCCTAGATATCCCCTCTTGTATGGGCTGCATCAGCTCCTCAGGTCGCTATAGCTACAGACCTGTTTGATCTATCCTGATAGGCGGCCAGCAGTGGTTGCTATAGCTACAGACCAGTAAACATGCCCCTGAATTCAAAGTGAAACCGAGAAAACAGGACTGAGGTAAGATGAATCGATGTAGTGAGACAACCCCTTTAAAGGGATTTTATCATTTCATTAAATGGTCTTCAGGATAAGGGGACAGTGAAAACAAGCAACTTTGCAATTGGATGTCATTAGCAAAGCTGTCTTGTATTCACAGTATTCCTTATCTTGTGTTTTTGTTTACACTGATATCCAGTCCTGGTCGAATCCCTCCGGATCCCTCCTCCTTGCATTTCACTAGATGAGAGCTCATTTACATTCTGTACAGCCCCTGGTCGATTCATGGAGCTGTGTCTGTCACTCAGAGTAAGGGACCGTCACATTTTCACTTTATACAGGCAGAAGAAACAGAATTACACTGAAGGGCTTACACATCCAGGAAATGGCACAATTTGTGTCGATCCCTGCCTGACTCAGAGTTAGGGGCCGTAGCATTTTCTGTCTCCACACCCAGCAGAAACAGAAAGCAAC
Source organism: Phyllomedusa bahiana (assembly GCA_025379985.1). Classification (NCBI taxonomy): domain Eukaryota; kingdom Metazoa; phylum Chordata; class Amphibia; order Anura; family Hylidae; genus Phyllomedusa; species Phyllomedusa bahiana. Next base: position 7,645 of record JAODAL010065509.1, on the reverse strand, counting down.
AGATTCTACAATGAGAAAACATAACAGTTTTGTCCCGGTGCCTAACTCTCCTGCATAGAAGCGAGATCTGTGCCGTTCATAGAGCATCTCCAGCTGTGAGAGAAGAGATCAGTGCTCAGTCTAGATTGAATGCAGCCTATGGTATGTATACAGCTCTTAGAAAATAAGACTGCATAGGGAAAGACACAGTGACATGTGGACTCAGAGAGGGGAGGGAGGGAGTCTCGGGAGCCAGCATGCACAGTGAAGGGGGGGATGATGTCACCCAGCTTGGAGGGGAAGAAACGCCCCTGCATCTCCAGAGTTGAGAAGCTGAGAGCAGTATGAATCAGCCGAACTAAGGAAACGATACATCCCCTTTAAGGGACCACTGTAGTAGCAATGTTAAATGGTTCCAGGACATCCATTGTGTATTAAAACCATAACTCTATGGAACTCTGGTAATTGGTTCTAAAGTCCCAAAATGTCACCAACATAGTGCAAAATGAAGGTTTTAAGAAAGTGATAACCAACAAAGCAAGTCCTTATATATGTGAGGGCAGGAGCTACTTTAGAACATGTACTTTTATACACCATGGGCCTCATTTATGAAAACTGTCTAAAAGTAGGATTATCTTTATTGCCCATAGCAACCAATCACAACTAATTTTTCCACAGTAGAATAATAAATCAAAACTGGCTCTGATTGGTTGCTATGGGATTTAAAGACTGTTTTACGGTTAACCTGTTTTAATTAATGAGACCCAATAGTACCTCACTGTACTGTGGAGAGGCACTACCAGACCGCCAATCATTGCTCACTAATACAGATGTTTTACAAGTAAAATGTTCATGATATTTGGTGGGATCTTCAATCACAGGTGCTGCAAATCAGCAGTGTCTGTGACATTGTGTGGTTTCATGGTACAAAGTCCCAGGACAGACCATTGTATGGTGAAAATATGATATTCTGGGGCTACTGTAACTTGATTGATCACTGTACATTTGTATAAAAAAAAAAAAAAATATATATATATATTTATTTATATATATATATATATTTATATATATATATATATTTGTTTATATATATATATATATATATATATATATATATATATATAGCTTAGAGCAGGACTCGTGCACGTATTTGCTTTGGTCTTTGCAAAATTAGATACATAGTCCATACAGTCCAGCTGTGTGTATGTTAGTGAACACTGATGACAGGACGGACACTCTCCATTGTTTTCTAAGGTGCCGTGATCGCTGAATGAAGGAAAAATGATGGCGCTCTGCCACCTGCATTCTCAGAGCCTTCTCTATATTCATAGCAGCCTGTCAGCAGTAACTTATTGGCTGTTGAAAGCTGATGTCTTTTGGTTCTTTTCTTGATTTCTTAGATGTGTACTGCGTTTAATGTGATATATGCAGTGACTAGGATAAGGCATGAACTGTACCTATGCAGCAGACATGAGGAAATAGTCGTCTGTTTTATATCTTTTTGTTATGTAACGATAGCTCATTTTTGGCAGGTAGCTTGGTTAGAAACAAACCGGGGAAAATCTTAAAAAGCACTAAGCTGAGCAAATATGATCTGCCTGTTTACATTGATTAATTCCAATCGGCTAAGTGTACATATACATTATTAAGTTTTTGAACTACACAGGTCAGTGTTCTGTAACCAGCAGTCTATGCATACTCAACCCCTGATTCAAAGTTGTTAACTTATTTTTATGGGGTTAAAGGGGTTGTATCATTTCATTGAATGGTCTTCAGAATAAGGGGACAGTGAAAACAAGTAACTTTGCAATTAGATGTTATTAGCAAAGCTGTCTTGTTATCACAGGATCCTTTTTCTTCTGTTTACACTGATCTCCAGTCCTGGTCGGATCCCTCCTCCTTGTATTTCACTAGCTGAGAGCTCATTTATATTCTGTTCGGCCCCCGGTCGGCCGTGTTCATGGAGCTTGTATTTCTGCCTTTCACTCAAAGTACGGAATCAACACATTTTCACTTTGCACAGCCAGAAGAAACAGAATAACACTGCAGGGCTTCTACAGTTAGGAAACAGCAAAATTGTGTGTCGATCCTGCCTCTCCTGCATAGAAGGGAGATCTGTGCCGTTCATAGAAAGCTGGATTCATCAGTGCTCAGTCTAGATTGAATGCAGCCTGTGGTATGTATACAGCTCTTACAAAATAAGACTGCAGGGAGAGACACAGTGACATGTGGACTCAGAGAGGGGGAGGAGGGGTAGTCTCGGGAGCCAGCATGAACAGTGAAGGGGGATGATGTCACCCATCTGGGAGGGGAAGAAACGCCACTGCATTTCTAGAGTTGAGAAGCTGAAAGAAGTATGAATCAGCCGAAGTAAAGAAGCGATACATCCCCTTTAAGAAGCCCTCCAACTAGGCACTCGTTATCTGCATTAATTGCACCTGTTTGAACTCCAGGGCTGTGGAGTCGGAGTCGGTTTCCATTTTGCAGTCGGAATCGTTATAAAATGGACTGACAAAATATATAATAAGTTGGTCCAGTTCAATGCAGTGCCAAGAGCAAGAGGAATTGGGTCTTGCCAGTGCTACTGTTCCCATATCTTCAGCCTTATCACATGAGGAGTGCAAGTGATGACATGGAGCAGACAAAGCGCTGCCCCAGGGGAAAAGATTCTGCTCCCATAAGAAACAGGTTAACCAGATTTCAGCAACATTTTTCACTTGCTTTTAAAGAAATAGAAGATCAACCATTTATCAAAACTGACTGTGCATGAGGGAATTCCTTTAGACCCTGACATTGTTAGAGATGTTGCCCATGTGGTCACCGCTTTTCCACCAACCCAAATTAGTGTAGAGAGGCCTTTCTCTAGCCTGGAAATAATGAGATCAGATTTGAGGTCATCTATGAAGGAGGATCTGATGGAGGCAATACTATTTCTCTGAACAAACTCATAGACTCACTCCGCAAATGTTATTCAGGACATTTTTGTTGAAAATTTTTTTTACCCACTTACTGCAGCGTTTTGCATATTTACAATTTTTTTTTGTGTGTGTTCTTAAGTCGAATCCAAGAAATGTATTTTACACTGACAAACAAAAGGATAACAATGTTTTGAACTTTTGACTTTCAGGCTCCATATCTCCCCAACCACTACAACTTTCAATGTGAGACTACCTTCATTTTATAGACAATCATCTTGGCTATCTTATACATAACTTTGACCTGCAACTATTTTTTAGCATATGCTTATTTCTGCAGATTCTTGTCATGTAACTGCGTTGTTACTGTTTTGCTCCTGATAGTGGAACAATCTTTTTCTTCTTCTTACTACAAATTACAACCTGTTCTCACATTCCCTAATAGCTCAGTGTGTTATTCAGCGGATTCCTAAGCGAAAGGTCACTGGTTCAAGTAGTCATAAAGAAGATTTCCCAAGAAAAGAGAAACGTCATCCAGCTCATCGATAGTGAAAATTGCCAAACTGCATCATATGAGGCCATGACAGCAGGAAGAATATGAAATGGAGTCCATCTATCCATTCAAAAGCCAAGAGGTGGATGTCCAGGCAAAATATCAGATTCCGCAAGTCGGCTCATCACAAGGTCTATCAGTTCTAACGCGACAGACATGACACTGGAGGCGGCTCGTAGGCTTCGTAAGAGTGAGATCACGGACGTCCATGCAAGCACCATGCAACACACATTACACAAGTCTGGAATGATGGCCCGAAAAAATGTGTAGAAGCCTCGACTTCAATCTCGTCATAAGCGTTGGCTCGAGTTTGCAAAAAAGTATTGAAGATTGGAAACAGGTGATTTGGAGTGATGAAATGAAAGTCAATACACCAGGCTCTGATGGGTGCAAATGGGTCTGGAAGGATGGGACTAACTAACCGAGAAATTGAAGAAACTGTCAAATTCGGTGGAGGAAGCCTGATGATATGGGGATGTTTCACAGCCAAAGATATTGGATGCTTGACCAGGATCAATGTTGATCTCAATACTGAGCTATATGTGAGTATCCTACAAGATGAGTTACTTCATATACTCGAGTACTATGGGTATTAATAGGATGACGCACTGTTCCAGCAGGACACTGATCTGAAGCAGACGTCAAGGTTGGACAAGGAATGGTTCAATGACAATGAGTACAGTTACTGTATTGGCCTCCACAGTCCTCAGACCTCTAACCAATTGAACACTTGTGGGTAGAGTTGAAAAAAAAGCTGTATTAATACCCAAGTCCAGTCTGTACCAACATTGGAAACATGTAGAAGAGACCGGTTCAGTTTTTGGAACAAGACATACTTGAATCTGATCCAGAGCTCAGAAGGATTCAGGCGGTATTGAAAACCAAAGGTGGATTTACCAAATACTAACCAAATAATAAAAATTAACATTTTAATTTTTAGGAGCAAAACATTAACAATGCAGTTACCTGACAATGTGCAGAACTAAGCAGATGCTAAATACTTGCAAGTCAAATTTATTTATAAGATAGCTAAGATGATTCAACAGGAGACTACCATCATTTTATTGACAAAGCTGTAGTGAATGGTAAGATATTGAGCCTGAAATCAAAAGTTCCAAAAAATGTTCAATTTGCTTGTCGGAGTATGTTCTACCTAAATAGCTTGATTATTGTATCATAAGATGATTAAAAAGCCGGATGTTACCATTTTACTACAGTAAAGTTATCACGTAAACATGCGCCATGTATGTCGGAGTCAGAGCTTTGGCTTACAGACTTCATAGCCCTGTTGAACTCCTTACCTGTATAAAAGGCACCTGTTCACACTCAATCAATCACACTCTCCCCCATGGCCAAAAGCAAAGAGCTGTCTAAGGACACCAGGGCCAAAATTTTAGACTGCACAAGGCTGGGATGGACCAAAGGACAATAGAAAAGCAGCTTGGTGAGAAGGCAATAACTGTTGGCATAATTATTAGAAAATGGAAGAAACCCAAGATAACTGTCAATGTTCCTCAGTCTGGGGCTCCATGCAAGATCTCGCCTCATGGGGTAAGGATGATTCTGAGAAAGGTCAGGAATCCGCCCAGGACTAGACGGAAGGACTTGGTCAATGAGCTGATTACAAAGATTACCATAAGTAACACACTACGCCGTCATGGATTAAAATCTTGCAGGGCCTGCCAGGTCCCCTTGCTCACACCAGCACATGTCCAGGCCCGTTTTTGAAGTTCCCCCAAGTGACCATTGGATGATCCGAGGATGCATGGGAGAAGGTCATGGGGCAGTGAGCCCAAATAGAACCTTTGGGGTATCACTCCACTGCCTGTTTGGAAGAAAAAGGGATGGTGCAACCCGAAGAACTGTCCAAACGTGAAGCATGGGGGTGGAAACAAAAACTTTGGGGGTGTTTTTCTGCAAAGGGGAAAAGGACGACTGCATTTGTTTTTTAAGGGGGATGGTTGGGGGCCATGTATGGCGAGATTTTAGCCAACAATTTCCTTTCATCAGTAAGAGCATTGAAGATGAGTTGTGACTGGGTCCTCCAGCAGGACAATGACAGTCAGTTCCTAAGCAGGGGGTTCCACAAGGGCTTTTCAAGCCCTGGAGGGGCTAGCCAGTCTCCAGACCTGAACCCAATAAAAAATCTTTAAAGGGGAGTGAAACTAAATGCAGCCCAGCGACACCCCCTAAAGATCTGGAGAAGATCTGTATGGAGAAGTGGGCCAAAATCCCTGTGCAGTGTGTGCAAATTTGGGGGGTCAAGAACTACGAAACGTTGACCCTGTAATTGCAAACAATTGTTTTGTACCAAATATTAAGTTTGTTTTTTATTGTTAAAATTTCTTTCAGCAAAAAAAGTTTTTAAAAATTACAGAGTCTCCATTCTTTGTAGGTAAAAAAAATTTTGCAAATCCCCTGTATAAATGTTTTTTTCCCCCTCTTACCTAATTTGAGTTTTTTTTTTTTTCTTTTATTTATTTACCTGTTTGATGATTATAAGTAGAAAACCCAAGGGGTTTTTAACCTCGCTTGCGGGTGTGTGTGATTCAAAAGCAGGGAATGAGGGAAATAGCTGCCAGTTGCCATTGGGGCCCGGGATGGGAGCTTGGTCAGGGTCTTCCCGTAGACAGGTATACTTATGGATCCTTTGGTAGCGGGTTTAAAACAAAAATGGTACAGAATTTTTAATAATAAAAGGTGAAAATGTTTTATTTAATTTGCAAGTTTCCCACATCAATTTTACTTCATGTTAAAACCGCTTTAAGGTATATGAACTGAATTTTAGAGTTCAAATTGATATTGTCTTTTATATATTATTTTTTTTTTTTGTATTTTAGAGGCGTTGGAGAAACTTAAAAAAAAGAAGCCCTAAAAAGGGGTTGGAAAAGCGGGTATTGTGTGTTATGTATGCTAAGTAAAGATAAAAGAGAATAAACAGTAGAAAATGAGAAAATGTTTATAATATTTTTCTTAGAATTATCAAGTCATACTTTTCTGTAAAACCTTCAGCTTTTGAGCCAGGTTATTGTTTTCTTTAAGGCTCCGTCAAGGCATCTTAAGTAATCATATGGTTGAATGACTTGTGGAAATGGAGTATTATGCCATTTCTTTTTAATCAGAATGACATTGACAAGATGATGTTTGATAGGCTTGCACTGTGACTATTGACCGCAGTTGCCCAGCCCACGCCATAACTATTTAAGTATACAAACTAGAACTACTAAATTTGTTACAATTTGCTTGAAATTCTTAACCAAGTAATATTTATCATTTTGCAACCTTTTTTTTTTTTCTCCACTTTTTTTCTGTTATACATGTGCCAGATTTATCATATAATCGTTTGTGATGACTTTGGCGCATTTCCCAAAACACTCATCTACTGTATGAGTTTCTATGTCACAAGTAACCATATGATAGCTTGTTTTTTTGTGGGAGAAGATTTATTATTTAATTCAATTCTCCATTGCAGTTTTTTGAGACCAATATCTTTTGTATTTTTATGCTATGTGATGGCTTATTTTTTTTGCAGGTCGAGGTCTAGTTTTTTTTGGTACTAATTTTGGAGCGTAAACGTGATCAATTTTTTATGCAGGAGGACACTAACATATATTGTCCCGAACAATCTCATATTCAAGTCCCCAAGCGGAATAAATGTTTGTGACTTGAACATATTATGGGACAGGGGTGCTGGAACCTCATTCTAACGGTCTACGTGCCACTGTCATGCTGACCACGTAGTATAAGCAGTTAAATGGCCGAGATTGGAATTCTCTCCAATCCCGGCTGCTAGCAACAGGTGTCAGCTGTAATTTGAAAAGCTGGCACCAGCTGTGTATGGGGCACTTTCATTCGGGAAATTTTTTTTTCGTAGAAATATTTTTGGGGGTTTTGGCAGTTCTAGGCAATTAAAAAATAAATTAAAATGATTGTCCTAATCTAGCTGTGAGATTAAACTTCGAAATGGGGGGCAGCCTCATTTTAATTTACTTCAGTTGCTGCTTATCTCTTACAAATAGTAGGTGATGACATAATAGTTGCTTTATTGTTCTCTCGACAGGGATAGATGAGATTAGACTAGACCACTAAATCATTATCTAATGACCAGAAATAAATAAAGATGGAAAGAGGTGTCTTCACACTTGTCCGGTGCTGGTGATAAAATAACACACTTCTTACCTTCTTTAGGCCAAAGGGC
>JAODAL010065508.1:0-18201 GCA_025379985.1 Phyllomedusa bahiana | reverse complement strand
TTCATTAAACAGAGTCTGACATTTTTGATCAAACAGTATGTCGCAGGAGGTGGCGGGGTTTCACAGGAGTGGCAGTGGCCAAACCTTCCTGGAGAGGCAAGGTCACAGCCGTAAGGGGACGTCGCAACGGGGTGACTCGGTGAGGCCAGAACTGCCGGTTCATTAGGGGTGTTAGAGATGGGCGAATTTGTTTAAGAAGGGGAAATTCGTTTGAATTTCAGGAAAACTTCGGTTCTAAAACCCAGTGTATTTTGGAGGACTTAGGTAAACGAAGTGTGTTTTTTGATTGAAAAAAAAGGTGTGAGCACATGGGTTACATGGGGCAAAGATCTGGGAGGAAAAAGGGCATAGCCTGCATGACATGTGCAGGATGAAGCCAATAAGGGGGCCCGGCGGGATTCTGTGCGTCACCGCACTTATAAGCCCCGGGTGCGACGCGGGGAGCTCAACCCTCTTACTGTATGATCGGGAAGGTGGGCGGTGTTGTGTGCTCTTATGAAGAATCACTTTTATACAGCGATTTTTGTGGGGTGTTGCTTGTTCAGGACTGCTTCTCTTAAGTTTACTTCTTTTTTTTTTGGGGTTTTGGGTTTTCTGAAGTCGTATGCGTCCAATGGCTGCAATACTTTTTTAATGCTATTGCTCCAGCACATTGAATTTAAAGGGGGGATCAAACCCCAGTTCTATTGTTTCATTTAAAAAAAACAGCGTTTTTAAAAAATCCACTTCATTTTTGGTGCTAAATTCTTTTGCGCAATTTACACCCAGGGGTTTAAATTAAGTTTTGTTTTTCTGTGTGGTGCTCAAAAAACCTTTTTTTTTCACCCCCCAAAAAATACAATTTTCCTGAGCAAAAATTTCCGCGAAGGTTAATTAAATTTTTTTTTGTTGTAAGGTAGAAAGCCATTGTAAAAACTACAAAGCTGTAGTTTGTGGTTGCCTTGTTTGGGAAAATTTTCATCCAGGGGTTAATTAAACGTTTTTTTTGCTGTGGTGCTCCCAAAAAAAACGTCTTTTTTTACCGCCAAAAAATCAATTTCCTTAAGCTATTCACAAGGGAAGGTTAATTTAAAAAAATTTTTTCTTGTTGTGTAGCTAGAAACACGTAATTTTTAACACGCTATAAAACTGTGTTTGTGGCTGCTCAAATTCTTTTGCGCAATTTACATCCGGTTAATTAACTTTGTTTGCATTTGTATCAGTAAAAGAAACATTGTTTTTCACCGCCACAGAAGAAATTTGTAGTAATTCTATCCAAAGGGTTTAATTTTAAAGTGTTTGTGTTTATATTAGAAAAAATACAGAGTTTTTTAAACGGCACATCAAGTCATTTTCCTGCCCATTTGTGGGTGCAATTTTATCCAAGGGTTACCAAGCTTGTTACTGGGTTAATTTGGGTTTCAAATACAGGGTGTGAAATTTTTATTACAGATATCTTCATAAACAGTGTCTTCTTTTTAAAAAACAAACAGTATGTCAGACGGAGGGGGGCGGGCCCTCTTCATCTGCGAGTGGCAGAGGCCCCAAAAAATTCCGGGCCCCCAGGTCGCACCCCAGAAAGGGGAGTCGACGGGGTCCTCGGTGGCCCCCAAACTGCCGCTGTTCTAGCGGGTGTGTTGTTCAGCAACCCCAATGGTTCTTGATTGGTTGACTAGGTCTCCACTTTCCGAGAGGGAATCTGACAACACAACCCAAGGTCGGGGGGAAGTAGACACAAACCCTTATTTGGGCTGGCCCGGGAGGAGTGGGGGGCCCCACCCGTCCTCCCCTCTTGTCCCATCATTTCCTTCAGCCAGAGATCTAATATTGGTCTGGGTCAGGCCATTATAGGGGTTTAAACAATTTGAGGAGGGCAAGTCAGCAGCTACTTGGCAGCGAAGAAATGGGGCCCAATATCCCGCTTTTGCAGTAGGCGGCAAAGTATAATGTTGAGGTGGCATGGGAGGTATGTTGTGAGGGGTCGCCTCTGAATGCAAGACCGGTGATGATGCAGCAGTGACGATGAAACAAAATAGATGATGATGTAGCGATTGATTGGGGGAGTGGGTGAGGCAAGGGCTTTCATCGTCGGGGGAAAAAAGAGGGCGTCGCTTGCGCGTAGGCGCACGCAGCCAGAAAGTGGGTTGTGGGCACTTTTCAGCAGGTAGAGAGGTGAGGTGGGAGCCAAGCGGTCAGGGAAAAAAACCGCTTCGCGGTCAAGAAGTGCGGCACAGGGGCTCAGGAGGCCAGCGGGTGGAGTAGCACTCAGTGCGGAGCGTTCCCGGTAAACCCTTTAATGGGCTTTCTTTGCTAAGACACGGAGGACCCCGGAATATGGGTATAGTAGAATTGTGGGCAGAAAGTAAAGAGGGCAGGGAGAACTTTGGCACCAGGGCCCCGGGTTAACAATAAGTGCACCATTCGAGCAGGGGAAAAAATGGCTCAGAGTGGTGGTCATCCTGCTGCCGAAAAAGGCAAACCAGCAGCGGTGCCCAGTGGCCCGCAACCCTTGAGCAGTCAAGGCCCCACACCTTGCAGGGGGCTGTTTCTTTTGGACATATCTCCCAGTCCGATGCCCCTGTCCTCCTAATGGCCCCAGCAGTCGTTAGGAGGCAAATTTTGCAAAGAGCAAACAGTATGCTCCAACCACCCAAAGGTGCGCAGTGCCCGTGCTCCGTCAAGTTGTTGGTAATGGTCCCTCCCTTTCCAAAATGGGGGGCTTGCCCCCGTTAGAGAAAAAATGGCTTTGCCGAGCCGAGAGGAGGTTCCAAGCCGTAATTTCTTTTCGAAAAAAGGAAATTCAAAAAATATGTAGAACAGAAGGGGGGCCAGTCCTTGGTTTTGGTTTTTTCCCAAGGTGCACACACCCGCGGACGTCGGGAGCTGTAACTGGGGTAGGGCCATACATGTCCTTTAGGGCCCACGGGTGAATGTGCTTCCCCCCCGGACCCAAAACTTGGACAGGGACCCCGCTTTCTCTCCACGTTGTCAAAACTGCGGCTTTTGGCCAATGTCCGCCCCTCCTCCCCTCCTCCACCACCACTCTAGCCTAACAAGTACTCCCCATATCCAATGTGTAGGGTACAGCGGTGTCACGCAGTTCAAACCCCTGGTTCCCTCGGCGAATGAAGTCACCAGGGGAGGAACTGCCCCGTGTAGCAGCAAGAAATCGTGTGTGGTTTTCGCGCCAACTGCAAATCGGAACCATGGTGCGGACAAGGGAGAAAACATGGTGTCTGCGCGCACCGGGAGGGCTGGTCATGCCCCCCTGCAGGGGCCCAACGGGTTAAATTTTGGGTTTGTGAAAAGGTTTAAAAGTTTTCCCCGATCTTAGAAGATTCTAAAAAAGGGCCCCAGGAAATGTGCATCCCTTATCCATTTACAAAGCCAGGAACCCCCCCTCGATTTGCAGGGCAAAAGGGGCCCCCCAACACACTTGAAATGCGATGTTTCCACCCGTTGGAATTCCGCCTGAACATGTTGGACCGACTGTATGAAAAATAGAAAGGCCTTTAAAACGATTTTGAGATAGGGGAAGGGGTTTCTCCCGTGTAACGTTGATGTAGCCAGTGGAGCTATGCGTGAACCTGTTTTTGTTGAGGCCAATCAAGGAGGCCACGTTTTTTTGTCAGTTGCCAGGACTAGGGGGATGAATAACGTCTTTTAATGCTTCTGTCCGGGAAAGATGCTAAAAAAATTGTCTGGGCAGGGGACTGGAGCGTGGCCTATACTGGGCCAATGAGTGGTGGGGATGAAATGGAGGGAAGGAGGAGGAGGAGTTTGGAGGAAGCATTGTCTGGTAAAATGGTGGTTTTCTACCCCAGGTGCAAGAGAGGAGGGCGAAAGGGGAGGAGGTAGATGGAGTGAGGAAGACGAGGCAGATGACCTGAAAGCACCGCGGCGTATACAGTGGAGATGGAGGCGGGGGCCCTCGGGTCATTGTGCAGATTGCCCCAATGCTGATAGCCTGGTAGGACAGCCGAATAGTCAGCCCCGGCGGGGGATGATTCTGGCTCTCCCCCTAGTGGCCCCTCGCTCCCCGGCCCCAAAATGGGAGCCTTTTTCCCAGATTGAGAAGGAGGACAAAAAAAAATACTATGGGGAACCCTCCTAGTCATTTGGGCCGCTGCCTATGTGCGGATCGTCATCCTCGAAGGTTTTGGCCGGGGGGGGGTTTTTCAGCGCTCAGTGTGCTGGGGGAAAAGGGGGGGGGGTAGGAGCAGTACCGCTCCATCAGCAGCACCAAGTTGGAGTCATGATGACGTTCCCTTACCCACCAGTGAGGGGGGAGTCGCCAGAGAGGACCCGGGCAGACCCCGAACCAACGGTGATGGCCTACTTGGCAGCACTCTGCCCCCCCCCGTTTGAAGAAAACCCAGCTATGGGCGCCCAAATGGAGTGGGGCCGAACTTGCCCAGTTTGCGGAAAAGCTGTCCCACCCGGCCGTTGTGTGGAAAAGGGGCGGGTGTTTAGTGGGCGGGGGGGATCGTTACCCCAAGGAGAAACCCGCTTGTCCATGGGAAAAAGGGAAGACTGCCTTTTTCAAGATGAATCGGCGGGATCGGCCCGGATTTCCGCACACCCAATGCTTAGGGTCAGCTAATCAGCCATGACGCCCCACCAAATGTGAGAAATGAGTCTTTGGGGTTAAATAAATGCCCCAGCCCCCAATTTGATGCAACCAGGGATGCCAACATTGTGCAGTTTCTCCATCTGCCACCCCCCATCTTTACCAGGAAAATTTTTTGCCCCACCTCCAACTCTGTCATTGTGCCACTTTGCCCCCAGTGTGCTGTGGTGTGCCCTGACCTCCAACTGTGTATTGTGCCACTGTCTGCCTCATGCTGTTGCTCCTGCCGCCCTCACCTCACCCCTTGTCATTGGCCACTTGGGCTCTCCCGTTTTTGCCACCTCCAGAATTTTTGATAGTGCCACTGTCTGACCTCTGTGCTGCCCCCGTCACCTCCACTTCTGTCATTGTGCCACTCTGTGGCCCACTCCCGTTTTTGCCCCCTCCAGAATGTGATTGTGCCACTGTCTGACCCATGTGTGCTGCGGTGACCTACAAATTGGCTTTTTGGGCCCTGTTGACCCCATGCTGCTGCTGTGGCTGCTGGCCCCCCAACACTCTTCATTGTGCCTGTCTGGGACCCCCCCCCGTGTGCTGTGGCTGCTGTGTGACCCACAATGTGTCATTGTGCCCCGTTGACCTTGCTGCTGCTGTGGTGCTGCCGTGGCCCCACAACTCTGTCATTGTGCCCACTGCTGGGGCCATGTGTGTGTGGGTGCTGCCGGACCTACACATTGTGTTTTGTGCCTCTCGGCCTACTCTGTTTTTGCACCTCCCGAATGTATTGTGCCCTGTCTGACCTCTGTGCTGCTGTGGCTCTGCCGTGACCTCCATGTGTATTTCCCCTCTGTGGGTACCCCTGTTTTTGCCACTTCCGAATGTCATTGGCCCCTGTCTGACCCCATGTGCTGCGCCGTGACCCCCACACTGTGTCATTGTGCCACTGTTGACCTCATGCTGTGCTATGGTGTGCGTGACCTACACCTGGTGTAAATTTTGCCATCTCTGCCTCATGCTGCTGCTGTGGTGCTGCTGTGACCCCCACACCTTATTGTGCCCCCGTTTACCCCATGCTGCTGCTGTGGTGTGCCGTGACCTAAAATGTGTATTGTGCCATGTTGACCTCATGCTGCTGCTGGGCGCTCCCGTGGGCCTACACACTCTGTCATTGTGCCCCCCGTCTGACCTCATGCTGCTGCTGTGGTGCTGCCATAACCTACCATGGTTTTTGCCACTCTGTGGCCTATCCTGTTTTTTTCCCCTCCGAATGCATTGTGCCATGTGGGCCCATGCTGTGTGGTGCCCCGTCACCTCCCACTCTGTATGATGTTGCCCCTGAGCCCTTAGCTTGTTTTTTTCCCGTGTCATGCCATGTTTAACAGGCTACATTCCCCCTTCAGGTTTTGGTCTTTTTTCCCCCTTAAGTGCCAAAGGGGAAATTTTTTAGTGAAGCGGATTCTAAGTCGCGACAGTCATCTGCGGGTCATATAAAAAAACAAAAAATTGTTGAAAAACCAACCAAGTCCCCCTTTTAATTTTGCAGGCCAAAGTTTACAGCACCCCCGCAGGTTGTGCAGCCCGGAAATAGCTGTTTTTTAATGATTCTTCCCAAGTAATTCGGAACGAAGTTATTTTTTGTCGGGAAATTGACGAAGTAACGAACCGAATTTCGGGGGAAATTTGCCCCTCTCTAATTGTGTGTTTACCCCCAAACCCCCGGGGTTTTTGATTTGGGTTTACTAAGTCATAAAATTTTTTTCCAGATGACCTTTGACAACCCAGCCAAAGGTCGGTGGGGAAAGTCAGACAAATTTAGTGGACTCGCCGCCCTTACAGTAAGACGAAAAATCTTTGAGGAAGTCGCGCTACTTTGGGAGCGAAGGGGGGGGGGGGGGGCAGACTCCCTGCTTCTTGCAGCAGGCGGGAAAGTAGGATTTGGAGAGTGGCACAGGGGTTATGTTGCAAAAAGTAGGCTCTGCTACTGAGAAGTTGAGGGAAAAGCTGTGAGAGCAAACCAAATCAATGATGATGTAGGCGATGCCTTGGGAGCCCCGGGGAAGCAAAAGGTTCATCATTATTGTCGGGGGGAAGAGGGTGTCGCTTGTGCTCGGCGCGGCGCAGCCGGCAAGTGGTAGTTTTTGGGGCGTGGTCAAAAGGCCTGGGGTGAAAACCCGCTTTGAGGTCCAATAAAAATGCGGCACAGGGGTCCCCAGGGGGGTCCAGGGGAGTAGTATCAGTGCGGAGCGTTTGGGGGTAAATCACTTACTCGCGGGGTGGCGTTTTTTTGCTAAAACACCAGAGGAGGGGCCCAAAATGTGTATAGTAAATCTGTGGGGCAGAAAAATGAAGGTGGCCAGGGAGCGATTGCCAAGAGACAACAGATGCGTCCAACAATCCTATGGTGCAGAAGCTGACCGTGCTCCTGTCCAAGTTGTTGGAACTGCAGTCCCTCCCTTTCCAAGATGTGGACTCTGTACCGTTCAGAGAACTAATGGCTTGTGCAGAGCCGAGGTGGAGAGTTCCAAGCCGTAATTTCTTTTCCCAAAAGGCAGTACCAGGCCTTCACAAATATGTAGAACAGAAGGTGGGCCAGTCCTTGAGCTTATCGGTTTCTTTCAAGGTGCATGGCAGTGTGGACGTCTGGAGCTATAACTACGGTCAGGGCCAGTACATGTCCTTTATGGCCCACGGGGTGAATGTGCTTCCTGCCCAGCCACACCAACAACTTTGACAGAAGATGCCGCTTTCTCCTCCACGTTGTCAAACTGCTGCTCCTGCGCCAATGTTCACCTCCTCCTCCACCACCACATCAGCCTCCACAAGTCTAAGTGCTGCTCCACCATACCACATGTGCAGGGCACAGCGGTGTCACGCAGTTCTATACCTGTTGTGCCTGATTGAACGAAGTCACACAGGGGAGGAACTACTCCGCGTCATGCAACAAGAAATCAATGTGGGTCTTTCTCTGTGACAACTGCAAATTGGAACCATGGTGACGGACAATGGAAGGAACATGGTGTTGGCACTGCATCGAGGAGTTATGACCCATGAGCCCTGCATGGAGCACATGTTCAATCTGATTGTCAAAAGGTTCCTGAAGTCTTCCACCCATCTGCAAGACATTCTAAAAATGTCCAGGAAACTATGCATGCACTTCATGCATTCTTACAAAGCCAAGCACACCCTCCTTGAGTTGCAGTGGCAGAATGGCCTCCCCCAATACATGCTGATATGCGATGTTTCCACCCGTTGGAATTCCAGCCTCCAAATGTTAGACCGCCTGTATGAACAGAGAAAGGCCATTAATGATTTTTTGATGATGCAAGTGGACACGAGTACTCCCCTGTGTAATTTTGATGTCAGCTAGTGGCAGCTCATATAGGACACCTGCCATTTGCTCAGGCCCTTTGAGGAGGCCACATTATTTGTCAGTCGCCAGGACTACGGGATGAATAATGTCATTTCACTGCTTCATGTCCTGGAACAGATGCTGCAAAATCTGTCTGGTCAGGGTACTGGAGACATAGCAACTACATCTCACGGCCACGTGAGTCTGGTGGGAGCTGAACTGGAGAAGGAGAAGGACATTGGAGCACAAGCAGTGTCTGGCGAAATGAGTGGTTTTTCTACTCAGGTGACAGGAGAGGAGGAGCAGGAGCATCCAGAGGAGGTAGAGGGAGATGAGGAAGATGAGGCAGATGACCCAGAAGCACCGTGGCAGTATACAGTGGAGATGGAGGAAGGGAGTCCCTCAGAGTCACTTGCACAGATGGCCTGCAGCATGCTGATTTACCTGGCTAGTGACAGCCGAATAGTCACCATCCGGCAGAGGGATGACTTTTGGCTCTCCAACCTATTGGACCCTCGCTACCGGTCTAAAATGGGAGCCTTTTTCTCAGCTGCCAAGAGGGAGGAGAAACTGGCATACTATAGAGAAATCCTGTGTAGTCAGTTGGCCGCTGCCTATGTGCGGCATGGTGCATCCTCTGACAGGTCTGACCGGGGGGTTCCTCATCGCTCACGTACCACTGCCGCAGCTGCTATGGGGAGGTAGTGGAGGGGGTAGGAGCAGTAGCAGCTCCATCAGCAGCAGCCTAAGTCTGGAGTCGTTGATGAGAAGCTTCCTTCACCCGCCTAGTGAGGAGAGTACTCAGCATTAGCAGCAGGACCTGGAGCAGATCCTACAGCAGCAGGTGGTGGCCTACTTGGACAGCACTCTGCCACCCCAGTTAGAAGATCCGCTGGACTACTAGGTAGTCAAACTGGATGTGTGGCCGCAACTTGCCGAGTTTGCAGTGGAGAAGCTGTCCTGCCCGGCCAGTAGTGTGGCATCAGAGCGGGTGTTCACTGCAGCGGGTGCCATCGTTACCCCAAGGAGAACCTGCTTGTCCACCAGAAATGTGGAGCGACTGACCTTTGTCAAGATGAATCAGGCATGGATCGGTCAGGATTTCCATACACCAATGCCTTATGCATCAGATTAGATCAGCCATGATGCCTCCCCAAAACTTTGAGAAATTAGTCTGGATTCAAACTACCTGCCTCAGCCACTATTCTGATGCTGCCACCCACCTGATGCCACACATCTGCTGCCAGTTGCTTCATCTGCCTCCCACCATTTTTAAAAAGGGGATATATTGCCACCCGCCCCCCCATTCTGTCATTGTGCCACTCTTGACCTATGCTGTGGCTGCGCCGCTCCTCCCGCTTTGTCTTGTGCCCTTTCTGATCTCATGCTGCTGCTGCTGATGCTGCTCCCCTCCCCCTTCCACCTTGTGTCATTTTTCAATTGTGCCCAAATGCTGTGTGTTCTGCCGTCACCTCCAACTGTGTTTTTGCCACTCTATGCCCTCATGCTGCGTTTTGCTCCCGCCCTCCACACTGTGTCATTGGCCAACTTGGGCCCTGTTGTCAAGATGATAAAATCTGGTGTGGAAATTAATTTTTTTTCCACTCCCTTTTTCCAATTAAATGCTCCCCGAATATATTATTATTATTGGGTGGACAGCCCCAGCTGAGAAATTGACCCCATTTCATTTGGGGCATGAATTGCTTTAATCACGTAAAGGGAAATTTCCCTAGAACTTTTTAATCAATGATATTTATGCTACATGATTGGGTTTAATTTCGGTCTCTAAGAACAAGTTAAAAATTTTAGTCGTAGATTTAAAACATTCCCAAAAACCCTCTTATCATTGGGGGGAGGAGGAAGGCATTGAATCTCTTTGCTGTTAGATGACACTGCTTTGTCTCAAGAAAGTGTGTGAGAGAAATCCTCGGATACTTCGATAAGGATGTATAGCGTAAAAGCTTGTTTAACAAACTATCCTGCATGAGCTAATAAAGAATGTAATGATGAAGACTTTTGATAGTTTTTTCACATTACGACAGTATATCTCGAGTACAAGCTGACCGTAGTATAAAGCTGAGGGCTGACTCTACTTTTGACTAAAACCAGGAAAGGCTTATTGGACTCGAGTCATAAGCCTAGGGTGGAAAATGCATGCGGCTACTGGTGAAGTTTTAAAAATAAAAATAAGATACCACATAAAAATTGACATAGGAGTTTGAATGTCCCCCTGTCAGGTATAGGCGTTTACTGTCCCCCATCAGGGCCAGTTATATGCTGGTATAGGCAGCTTTCATGTCCCCCATAGGCGATATAGGCAGGTATAGCAGTTTTTAATTATCCCATAGGCAGTTTAATGTCAACAATAGGCAGGATATAGGCTGGTATTGGCAGTTTCATGTCCCCCCATAAAGCAGGTTCTAGGATGTATTACGGCAGTTTAATGTATCCATCAAGCTGGTAGTAGGCAGGAGCTATATTGTCCCCCTAGGGCAGGCATTGGCAGGCAAATTGCCCCCATAGGCATGGTATAGGTTCCTCATAGGTAGGGTATAGGCGAGGTATAGGTCGTTATAGGGGGGTATAGGCTGGTATTAGGCAGGCATATGGTACCCTAGACAGGCTATAGCAGATATAGGTCACCTAGTTAAGGAGCTATAGGCAGGTTAAGATATGCGGGATAGGCTGGCATAGGTCCCCCTAGACAGGCAACAATAAGCACGGTATAGGTCCATAGGCAGGTATAGGCAGTAACCTAGGCAGGTATAGGCATTAATAGGAAGTAATAGGCAGCGCTATGGGCGCTGTACTCGGCAGGTATAGGCAGTACTAGCAGTTATAGGCAGGCTATGGCAGTACTAGGCAGGTATAGGCAGTTATATGGCAGGGTATAGGCAGGTATAGATAGTATAGGAGGTATAGGGCAGGTATTGGCAGTACTGAGGCAAAGTCATAGATTCAGTAATAGGCACGGTATAGGGCAGGTCATGACGGCAGTACTAGGCAGGTGTTGCCATCGTTTTAAAACAAAGAAAACAATCACATACCTGGATCCCGCTGCTCCGTCTCCTGGGCGCGCCTCCCTCGGTCTTCTCGCACAGGCGGGGACGTCATCACGGCCCCGCGCTCGCGAGTGAATGTCACACGCTGCCTGTGCCAGGAAACTCCGGACGGCCGCGAGTCTGTGGCCGCCCGGAGTCCACTGTGGAGCACGGAGCGCTTGCTCTCTGCCCCCGCAGTGGGTATCTCTTCTCCTGCATGCGCTCCGGAGGAGGCGCATGCAGGAGAAGAGATAGCTGACAGCGCACGGGCCACCGCAGCGCCCGAACGCTGTCAGCTGACTCGGGATTCAGTTAAAATGCACTCCCTGAGGAGTCGCAATAGCGAAGCGTCCCTGTCGGTGCACGGGCCATCGCAGCGCCCGATTGCCGACAGTGACTCGAGTATAAGCCGAGAGGGGATTTTTCAGCACATTTTTTTGTGCTGAAAAACTCGCCTTATACTCGAGTATATACGGTAAATTACCAAACTGACAGTCCCCCCTAAAAACATCAAAATCTGTTCTAGCACTCCCCCCTTGAGTGTGAATGATGATTGATGCTTTTCCCTAAACTGAACAAGAATGGATAAAGGTCACTCTCCTTAGACAGCAGGGTGAACAGGTGGAGCGGGTGTTGAACCCACTGAACCACTGTCAGGCTTGCTCCAAGGGGCATAACCAAACAACCGCCGGCCTCTTCACAGAGCCTTTGATGGTAAGGATGAAAGTTGACCAACGACGCCAGGTGCCATCTCAGAGCAGTCCCCGGCAGAGGCATCTATGTATTGTTTAAAATCTCATAACCCTCAATGATTCTGGAAAGTCATGATGGAGGTGGCATTTAATGGTTCAGCTATACCTTGTAAGGCATCTCGGGTGTAATTATCAAACATCTGTTGATTATAATAGATGTAATTTACCCAGTCCACACTTTTGTTGATTTTTATCTGGGGCGTAAGTGATTCAAACCCTGCTTTGACCTGATCCCTAGCTTTGAATTCATCAGACACCCCCTTGGTTGTCCCTCTTGCATTTTTACACAAATCAAGACTAAACAAACATATGAAAGAATAAGGGAAAAATTCATAATGACTTATTTGTTGCAGTCACTTTCTTGCAGTGTGAAGCATGCACCCAGGGGGGTCTTCCTTCAAGTTTCACTGAGGTTGAGGACATCAGGAGTACTTGGTATGGTCAGATCTGGGCTCCAGAAAATTTCTGACGTGTTTCTGCACCCACACAAAGTCACCAGGTTGTAGCTTTGATCAGAGTCTGGATCTGGAATGGAGGAGAACACTATGGCATGGATTAATTTCAATTCATTGCACAAATTTATAACATATTTTGCAAGGCTATCATTCCCTACACTCAACTGCTATGTGTGAAACCTCCCTAATCTAGGCGGGCCTGAGAATACTATCTCCTGAGGAGTGAAACCAGTGGGCCTGCCTAGGGGTATATCTGACAGAATAGAGTGCAATGGGTAGGATCTCGGGCCAAGGAAGAGATGTTTGTTTGCTAGCTTTCAGAATCTTGTTCTTCAGAGTGGCATTCATTCTTTCCACTTTTCTGCTGAATTCAGGATGGTAGGGGGTGTGCAGGTCGAGGTCAGCTCCTACTAGTTTCCAAATGTCTCTGGTTACTTCTGCAGTGAAGGCAGGTCCTTGGTCAGATTTAATAACCTCAGGGATCCCAAATCTGCATATCAATTCAGTCAATAGTTTCTTCACGGTGGTTCTGGCAGTCATGTTGGTAACTGGGTAGACTTCAGGCCATCCTGAGAACATATCCACCACTAGAACATACTTGTATTTTCCACTCTTGGGTAATTCAATGTGTTCAATCTGGATCCGCTGGAGAGGATATAGTGTTAGGCTTCCTTGGTGTTGGCATCAGTCCTCCTGGGTTACAAGTATTGCATATTTCACAACTTCTAGCATGGCTACTTGCCATGGAAAATGGAGATTCTGGGTGCTAGGTATATCTTGTTGATTGAAGAAATCATCTGGTTAGTTCCTCTGTGGATAGTACCATAAGCCCATTGTACTACAGTTGGATATAATGCCCTTGGTAAACAAAGTCTATTTTCTTTCCTCTAGAATCCATCTTGGTGTATCTCTGCTCCCAGTTCCTCCCAACTTTTCCTTTCCTTCGGGCTTGTTCGAGTTGTTTGAGATTGTCTCAACAGGTCAACACCTGGATTCAATGCATCTTGTCCTTGATTCTTCTCTTCTTGTTTCTCTCTATTCTTTCCTTCTTCTCTCTTCTTCTCACCTTCTTCTTTCCTTCTTTCTTCTCACCTTCTTTTTTCCTTATTTTTTCTCACTGTCACGGGTGTCCCCGCGGGCCCCGTGCCGGCCCGCGGGCACACCCGCCACCTCACGCTGCGGGTGAATGCCGGCAGCTCTGACGCCGCAGCCGGCAAACTCTCCAAACCACACTTACCTCCGCCACCCCTCCTGTTCCGGGCGAGGCGCGCACACTTTTTGCGGCTAAATTTAAAGGGGCAGCGCCCGATTTATTTGGTTTTTTATCGGGCGCTGTTTTTTTAACCCGCCCTTTTTCCCAGTTTAAAGGGGGGGGGGCGGTTTGGGGGGAAAAGGGGAAAAAAAAATTTTTTTTTGGGGTTTTTGGGGGGGGGGGGGTTGTGGGGGGGGGTTTTTTTTTTGATGGCCCCCATGGGGGAGGGTTTAGGGAGGGGGTTTGGGGGGGGGGGGTTTTTGGGGGTGGAAAAAAGGGGGGGGGGGGGGCTGGTTTGGAATTTTTGGGGGGGGGGGGGGGGGGGGGGGGGGTGATGCCGGCAGCCCCGACCCCGGGCACCCGGCAGCCCTCCAACCAAAACTTACCTCGCCACGCTCCTGTTCCGGTGGGGCCCGGGGCACACTTTTACTGCGGCAAAATTTTAAAAGGGGGACAGCGCCCCGTTAAAGGGTTTTCCCATCGGGCGCTGCCCCAAATTTAACCCTTTCCCTTTTTTCCTAAAAAACCTTGCCCAAATCGATAGTCCCCCCCTTGTGCCAAGAGAGGAAGCTTTCCCGGGAATTGTGTCTAGCTTAAACCTGTGAAAACCTTTCCTTTCCTCCGTCCCTCACCACAAACCTTTGGCCGCCGGCCCGGGGACCTTCCCCTGTCCCCAATAAAACCTGCTCCAGGGTTTTGAAACCGCCCCACACCCCGGAAGCCACCCAAAAAGGGTCAAACCCAGGGGTAGCGACCGGGGAGCAATCCCCCCCGCAGCAAGCCCATCCTGTTTTGGGCGGGCTCTGGGGGACAACCAGAAAATATTTAGACCCCGTTTCCCGGGCGTGGCTTACACCAAAAACGCTTGCGGGGGTTCCAAAAGGATCCACGCCCTCTGGTTTCCCTCCGGGAAACCCCAAAACCTGACACTCACTTTCCCTCCTTCTTTTTTTTAAATTCTCCTTCTTTTTTCCTCACATTCCCCTTCTTTTTTCTCACCTTTTTCCTTCTTTCTACTCTGCTCGGGTCAGCACATATTTCGGCCTCCTTTTTTCCTCTCAAATCTCTGGGAAGAGAGTGCGGCCCTTTTGGCAGCCAAGCCCGCTCTGTAGGTGCCTTCTATTTCCCACGGTCCTTTTCCATGGGCTTTAGTTTAAAAAGGGCCACTTGGCTGGCAATTGGAGACCCATGCATCAGAGCCCTAAATGCCTTTTTTGATTCTTGATGGGCTTTTCCCCCCCCCCAAACTGCTGGAAACCCTCGCGGGGGCCCCAAATTTAAAGGGCCAAAGTCATGGGCTATTTCCGTCAGCAGACTGATTCGTTATATTTTCTGGCCCTTCTTTTCGGCAGCTTACAACTTCCGTTCCCGCCCCGAGTTCCCCTTCTTGGGCTGGCATTCTCGAAGGGTAAAGAGCGCCTTCACGGTTTCTTGCAAGGTAACCACAGAAAATTTCCTTATGGAATCTCCTTGTTTCACCCGCTATCTGGACCCATCTGTGAGAAGAAAAGGTCTGGGTTTTTAAAATTGGGATTAGAAAACAGTGGAAGATGGGTTTTTTTACCCCTCCATTTGTTCAAACAGCCCAGGGAAGAGGTTTCTCCGGGGGCGTTTTGGTCTTCATCTGTGGTAGATGTTTTAAATCTTCCCCCCTTTGGGAGAGAGGAAGCGGTGGGGGGGTTTAAAGTAGTACATCTTTTCCCAAAGTGACTTTCTCAGGCATCAATAAGGGGCCCATTGTATACGGAGATGGCGCTGTTTACTGAGATGAGGTTTCTGCGTCGTTTCAGGGGTTTCCCTTTTTTAGATCATGAAGAGCCCAAAAAAAATTGAAAGGGTGGCCTTAAAAAGTGCTTGAGTTTTTTTTTAAGAAAAACTCGTTTCAGCAATGGGCGCTTGGGGGCAAATAGGGGCACCCGGGGCAACAGGATCTAACGCAGAAAAAGTATCCAAGACGTCCATACGCTCTTAATGTTTTTTTTGTCAAAAACTTCGGGGGGGCTTGGCCATAAAACTTTAAATAGGAAAAAGGGGTTTAAAGGCTGGATTAGTCCCAGATTCCCCGAGTCGGAGTTTAGGAAATTTTTTTTCCAGTTTTTTTTCCAGGTTTTTTTTTGTGGCCCCCAAATGCGAGTTCATTGGGGTAAATAAAGTCCTTGAAAGAATGAAAAAAACTTGCATAAGCTGGAGGCATTGGGTATCCCCTTTATACAGTAAGTGACAAAGGGCCCAGAAATCCC
This sequence comes from Phyllomedusa bahiana, assembly GCA_025379985.1. Taxonomy (NCBI): domain Eukaryota; kingdom Metazoa; phylum Chordata; class Amphibia; order Anura; family Hylidae; genus Phyllomedusa; species Phyllomedusa bahiana. Next base: position 2,563 of record JAODAL010065508.1, on the reverse strand, counting down.
TTTAAGTTGTTTTAAAATTGGGCGGGAAGAAAAGAAACATCACAGGGTTTTTTCCGATAATCTGTAAGGTGTTTGGGTACCCTGTGATATGCAAGTCCCAGGAAAACAACTTTCTTAAGCACCAAATTGGGGGCTTGGCTGTTAGACTGTGCAGGTTTTATGAAAGCCAAATTTTGAAAAGGACTTTAAAAAGCTTGATTTGACAAGTTGGGAAAAAAAGGTGCAACAAAAAGAGAATTTTCATTTCACGCCCCGCAAGGCTTGAGTCAAAAAGGTTTTGGGGGGGCCCCCTTTTAAAATCCTTGTCCAGGGGGGGTGGTACCACATAAGTGGGAAAACAAAAGGGGAATTTTCCCAAACGACAGTCCTTGTATAGTGGGACACTGAAGAAGCATTTCAGAGACCATAGATTTGAAAAAAAAGGGAGCGAAGAAAAATATTGGATGAGAAGAAAATGAAACTTTTGGGGGACCCAGGGTTCCATAAAACCGTGCAGCAAGACTGCTCCTGAGTCCTGAAACCCAAAGGTAAATTTTTTTGGGTTTACCAGGGGGTAAATTTTTTTTGTGAACAGGGGAAACCCAATGTATTTGCGGAGAAATTTCAGTGGAGGGGTACCCCTTTTTATCCGGAATGTTCTAATTTTTTGAAATCCAGAATTGTTTTTTGATCCCCTTGGGGTTTTAAAAGGGGTATTAGGCAAGCGAGGCGAAGTGCACCCCCTTTAAAGGGAAAACATGTACAGTAAGACTGGAAAGGATGCCCCACATCATCAGGCCTTTAACCAAAATTTCCCGGGGTACTGTGTCCAAAAAATTTAGGGGGGTATTGCTTGATGTGGATAAAACATTTTAAGCCGGAAAAAGCTTGTAGAGTTCATGTGGGAAATTTGGGGTTTTTTTAGGGTTAAATACAAAACCAAAGAATCATATCTGAAAGTAGGATTCATCTTTTGCAGAATGCAGGGTTCAAAACAGATTAGGTTGGGGTAAGGGAGGGGAGATTAAGTAGTCAAAACAGGGGGCCAAGATGTCCAATTGGCACGGGGGGTTAAGCGAGTCTGGGTTGGGGCCCATCCACCCTTTAACGCATGAAATGTGCCCGGAAAAAAAGGGGGTGACGTCCGGTGGGGAAATTTTAGGGAAATTTTTAAATCGATTTTGGTGCACCAGTGTCTACCAAAGGAAAAGGAAAATTGGGGGCCAATTTAAATTTTGAAGATTGCGGTCAACACGGGTTCAGAATGACTAAAGTGGTGTTCTCTGAAACATTGAGAAAAACGGGAGACTATTTGTTTTTGGCAAAGGGGAAATCCCCCCCCCCCCCCCCCCCCCCCCCCCCTTAAATAAAGGATTTGAAAGGACCCCCCCCCCCCCCCCCCTAGGAAAAATTCTTTAGGTTGGAAAGGGGATAAAAACGCATCTTGAAGATATGCTTGTTGGTAAATGACCCTTTTGGGTTTAAGGGTTGGTTAAAAATTTAGGTCCAAAAAAATGGATTAATTTTTGTAGGACCGAGGTCTTTCGTTGTGCTTTTTTTGATTGAATCTTGCCCGGGTTTAAGAAACCAAAAAATTGATACTTTAGGTTGAAATTTTAATTTTTAAAAACCCTTTAGGGTATTGCGGGGTTTTCTGTCCATTGGGGTTCAAGATTCCCTTTTTTCGTCCCGAGCTTTAGCGTGGCAAAAGCCTCCTGAATGTCCGATCAGTTTTCAGTAAAAAAAAAGTTTTTCCCGAGTTTGGGGGTTGTCCCCCCAGGGTGTGGCTCTGGAAAGGGGCCAAAACCCTTATTCGTTTGGAGTCTGTTTGGTTGATTTCTCATGGGAAAAAGTTGCATTGGTTTATTGTAGAATAAAGGGGGTCCGGCTGAGCTTTTGACCCCTTTTGGGGGCCCTTTTAAAAGGGGCAAAAATTTGAAAAAATTCTTTAAATGTTGGGGTTAATCGTCCTTTAGCCATCAAAGCACTGGGCCTTAGCAAAGGGGAAAGTTGTCTTCCGGATAACTCGCCTATTTTCTTTTATTAGTTTCAAAGTCCCAAAAATTTGGGGTTTAAAAATTTAAACCCATTTAAAAAACGCCTTTTAAAAAAAGGATTTTGTGGGGTTTTTGTGTTTATTTCAAATCCAAGGTCCTGGTTAAAAGGGCAAAATTTGGTGATAAAAAATTTTCCCCGGATTCAGGGAGGACTCTGAGTAAAAATTTGGGGTATTTGACTGAACTCATCCAAACGTTCCTTTGCCCCAAGGGAAAGCAGAAAGCGGCGGAATGTTCCCCCAAAAGAGTAATCATGATGTCCTCAACAGTGTCTTTTTTGTAGGGTGATTTGATGATAAAGGCCCCAAAAATAATCCCCCGCCTTTAGCTGGCAAAATGGTATAGATCTTTTCCAAAAAAAAGGCAGAATAAGGGTTTTTGTAACTGGGGTGGGTGCCACGGAAAAATGCCATAGGGTTTTTTTCGGGTCTGGCAAATTTGGTAAGTGATTATTGACTTTTGGGGGTAAAAGGGACGTGATTGGTTTTATTCTTGGGGGATTTTGGTGGCGTGAAGAATGAGAAAGG
>JAODAL010065507.1:0-18201 GCA_025379985.1 Phyllomedusa bahiana | reverse complement strand
GGGGGCCTGGGAAACAGAATTTGGCAGTTTGGGTTTAATACAGATAAATGCAAGGTTCTGCACTGGGGAGGAAAAATCCATTACATGACTACATGTTAAATGGAAAAACATTTGGGGTAAAAGTGATGGGAAAAGGGGAATTGGGGAATCCTTGTGGACAGTAAATTAAATTTTGTAGAAGCCAGTGTCAGGAAACAGCAGCCAAGGCTAATGGATCATGGGTTTTTTTTAAAAGGGGGCCAAGTGCCCCATGATAGAAACTTATTCTCCCATTATAAAAGGGTCACGGTTTAAAGACCACACATGGAATATTGTGTCCCAGTTTTGGGCACCAGTTGCACAGGAAAGATATTGTAGGGGCTTGAAAAAGTACAAAGAGGGCAAAAAAAAATTTAATTTAAAAGGGGACGGGGTGGACTACAATCCCCAGAAAGTTTTGCAAGTTAGGGTTATTTAGTTTAGGGGAAAAGAGGGCCCTTGGGGGGAAATAATAAATATTTTTAAAATAATTAAAGGCCAATATAGGGGATCTCGCAAAAGGGATTTTTTTTAATCCCCCGGACGAATCTAAATAAGGGGGCATCCTCTACGTTTTGGGGAAACAAAAGTTTTCTACATAAACTAGAAAGGGATTTTTTAAATTGTTAGGCCCGTGAGACTGTGGAACTCTCTGCCAGAGGAACTTGTTTATGGTGGGAAATTCCCCTAACAGAGTTCAAAAAGGGGTTGGATTTCAATTTTTTGAGGTGATAAAATAAAAAAGTTTTTAGTGCCGGGATTTGAAGAAAAGGGGTTTGGGTACATTTCTAGATGTAATAATATAACAAGTTATAGTGACCAGGATTCTGGAGAAGGGTTGGATCCATTTTTAGATGTAAAAAAATAGAAAAGTTATAGTGACCCGGGGTTTGAAGAAGGGGCTGGAAAACATTTTAGATGTAATAAAATAACAAGTTATAGTGACCAGGGTTTGGAGGAAAAGGGGTTGGGGTACATTTCTAGATGTAAAAATATAACAAGTTAAAAGTGACCGGGTTCTTGAGAAGGGGCCCGGTTTCATTTCTTTGAAAGAATAATATTAAAAAAATTCTAGTGAACCCCGGGTTTCTAGAGAAGGGGCTGGATACATTTCTAGATGTAAAAAAATAACAAGTTATAGTAACCAGGGTTCTGGAGAAGGGGGCTGGATCCCTTTCTAGATGTAATAATTAACAAGTTTTAGTGGGCCAGGATTCTGGAGAGGGGTCGTTTATTTTTTTCCCCCCCGGGGTTTACTCCCCCATTGCCAGAATTTGGGGGTCAGGAAAGGGAATTTTTTTTCCCTAACATGAGGAAAAATTGGCTTCTACCCCGTGGGGGGTTTTTTCCTTCCTCTGGAAACAAAAACTTTAACACTTTTGCAACACTTTTAAAAAATGGGCTGAACTGGATGGGGGGGGCCCCCTATGGGCCCTTTTTTTTGGCCTTTACAAAAAATATGAAACTAAAAGTAAAATAAGTTAAAATTGAGAATGATAGAGTTTAAAAAAAGCCTATACCCAAAAAAGGGAAATATAGTGATTTTAAAAGTCACTCTTAAATTTTTTCTGCTTTGGGTTTTCCCCTTTTTTTGGAAAACTATCACATAGTTCATGGCCCAATATACAACCAAAAAGTGGGGGCGCCCAACATTGGGTCCTGATCCCAATATTCACCCCAGTGCGGGGCCCCCAATTGTTCATGAATCCCAAAAATACACCATTGTGCTGGGGGCCCTTTCATATTTTTATGGCCCCAAATACACACTACAGTGTTTGGGGGCCCCCACCGTTATGACCTCAATATAACCACCCGTACAGGGCCCCTTAAAAAAGTTCATGGGCCCCAATATACACCACAGTGTGGGGCCCCCCACTAATTTTTTGCCCCCCAAAATACACCCATTTTTGGGGCCCCTACATAGTTTTTTGGCCCCAATAAAAACCCACGTGGGGGCCCCAAATAGTTCCCTGGCCTCAATATACACCACAGTGCGGGGCCCTACATACTTCATGACCCCAATATACACCACAGTGCGGGGCCCTACATACTTCATGACCCCAATATACACCACAGTGCAGGGCCCTACATAGTTCATGGCCCCAATATACACCCTGCAAACTGGAAGCGAAGGTAATCCAGCACTCAAGGACGTAGGATTAAATTTGTAGAAAACGTGGTTCACTCTTTATTGAAGAATTCTTAAAAGCATGATTAAAAACATCCAAACATGCAAGTACACGTTTATGCTTTTTCAGGCTAGATCTTCAGCCTTAATCGTAACATACTTGAACATTGTACGAATCTTCTTAAATACCCCCCCCGGAACTAATAAAACTTTTTCACCTGATTTTTATTCTTTGGGTAAAAAAAATGATGCACACCCTATTTTAAAACCCAAAACATTAGACGAAATTCCAAGATATCTAAAAAACTAAAGGGATGCATGAAAAATTTTAACCACATATAAAACCAAATGAAGTACATAGGGGAAAAATTTAAAAAAAACATGCAGAAATAAAAATCAAAAAACTTTATTTTTGTCAGAAAGGGGAAAACCTTTTTTAGGGGAATGAAAAAAAAACCAAAAAAAACCCTTCAGTAAAAAAATACATAAAATCTGGTTCTATGTTAAGTCCTAAAGGGCACCTCGAATCAATTGTCAATATCCAATACCCCCTCTCTTTTGGAAAAGCCCCCTTCCCTCATTTCCCCCCAACGTATAGGTTTTTTGACATATTTCAATTGCCAAAAATTTTTTAAAGGGTTCCACACTATTTTGAGGGTACATCCTAAAAATTTTTTTGGAGATCCCAGACACTTTGCGGCGACCTGGATGAGCCCGATCATAAAAAATGCCCCTTAAATCCTTACGTTAAGACATCTGGTGGTAACCCCAAACATACTGTAGTTTACAAAAATCGCACCAACCCGGGGTATACGTTTTTGTAAAACAAATGACAATTCATAAAATTATGGATTTTATTTTTTTTTATGTGTAATGTAAGATTCAAAATTTTCCTGTTTAAAACCCATGTATCTGCACTGTCCGCACCTACGGGGTCCCCGCATCAAAATAAACCCCCTTGAAGCCCAATCCATGTGTCTCCTTGGGGCCGGGGGTTTAAAACAAACTTTACGGGGTAAAAAACTATGTTACCTATACCCTTTGGGTTTTTTTTTGAGATGTACCAACACCCATTTTTTAAGAATACCCCCAAAGTATGGAATTTTGAAAGTGAGCACCAGAAAATTTCTTCTGTATTATTTTTTTTTTTTCATATTAGGAAAAAGCTTTATTTAAAAAACCCTTTTAAAAATAGGAAAAGAGCAATACAGAACCCAAAAATGTGGACAAAAGATAAACCCAAAACCGGGTAAAAAGTAAAGAATGCAAAGGTCACCCGCAATAAAAATACGGACAATCAGCCCAAGAAAAACTTTAAAAGACGTTTAAAAACTTTTATCCAAACAGGGCCAAATAACAGATAGTATAAAAATTCCGGGGGGAAAAACCGATCTAAGGGCCCCCAAAATACCCTAACGGGCCTTTGAGCATTAAATCTCGTTTTCCCAAAAAAAAAAGGGGAAACAACAAAACAAGAAAAAAAACAAATCCCAATTAAAATAAACAAAAAAATTTTGGACATGTCATGATTTTGGGTCAGAGCTACACGAAAGACCAGACAACACTATCCCCACACCACACAAATCAGACAGATACAAAAAAAAAAAAAAAAATTTGGGGGGGGGGGGGAGGGGGGAAAGGGGGGGGGGGGATGAAATGAGTGATAGAGGGGAAATGGGAATTAAGAAACTCCAGGGGACGCGGGAGCCCGGAGAGTTTCACCAGTGTACCATCCTACACCTGCCTGAAAAAACCCGGCATTTAAACACCTAGAACTATGTTTGCAGCTGGCAGAAAAAGACCCCCAACAACATACAGTAAATGGGAATGGAGGAAAAGGAAATCTAAAAAGGTGATAGAGAGGAACAAGGGAGAACTCTTAAAAGGGCCCCCCCACTAAAACCCAAAAGGTTTTTGTAAAGGGGTGACCCTGTTCGGGTTTGGGGGCGAACCTTTAAATTCCCCCCATTCTCTGCACAAAACTGATTTTTTTGCAAACCATTCCCCAAAGCGGAGGGGAGGCCCTTTTTCCCAAATCTGGGGGGGACACCGATTTAAGGGGGCCCCTGAAGCAGATTTTTCCCGGGAGGGTTTTTTTTTAAATTTGCTACGGGGCATGGGAAACATAAAGAGAAAAAAAAAAAAATGCTCCCGGGGAAGAGGGGGTCGAGACACCAGTTGCCTCACTGATCCCCTCCACACCAAAAGTCCAAAAGCCTCTAAGGTGAGTGCAACCCCCCCAGACGGGGGGACAGGAGTCCCCTCATCCTTCCCCAACCTCCAGCAAAAAACCGGGGTCGCAGGGAACATTTTATGCAGAACAGAGGGAACTCTGTACCAGCGTGATAGTTTTTTAAAAGAAAGCCCCCTATTTTTTTGGAGGAAATCATTCCCCTGTGGGTAAGCTAAAAAGAAGCGTCCCTTTGGGCCCCGCAGTGAAAGAGCCCCCAAGTTCTTTCTCCCAGCCCCGGGCCCTAAAAAGGGAGTTTCAGAGGGGGTTTAGAGGGGAATAAAACTTATACAAAAAGGGACAGAGAGTTTTGGGGAGCTGGGAAGAGGAAACCCAAACCACCATTCTAAAAGGGCAAAAGGGGTTTGGGGCCACCACAATTTTAAAACCTTATTTTGCTAAAAAAGTGGGAAAGTTGTAGGTATTAAAAAGGACATAGTGCCCGGCCCATCCCCCCCCCTCAAAAAATCCCCAATTCGGGAGGCTTAAAATTCCCCTAAGTGAAATCAAGCAAAGACCCCAAGGGGTTCTTTTTTGGTACCCCCCCAAAGAAACCTGTGTGAAGCACCAGGAGGAAAATCAGGGTTGTCCGTAACTGGACAAAAGGGGCCCACCCACGGTCAAAATGGGGATTGTAGGAGTGCCAAATTTTAAATTTAAAGTGTCCCAATGTTTTCCCTTTTTTCAAAAAGGGGAAAGGGGAAAAAATTTCCCCTCCGGGAGAGCCGGAGTCCGGGGACCCGGGGAAAAACCCCCGCCACCCGCCGGGGCCCACAAAGGGGCCCCCTCCCCAGTTCCACCCATAATTTTTTTTTGTCTTTTTAGAGACCGATGCCGGGAAAGCGTGGGGGTAGGTTTGCCGCCAGGTAAAAAAGTCTGCAACCCGGAAGCCCCAAAACCCCCAGCGTTTTTGGGCCCTGATCGGGAAATATTGTATGCTTTTCCCGCGCCCTCTTAGCAGCCCAAAACGAAAGAGCTAAACAGCGTCGTACTTTCTTCCGGGAATGGGGGCCGGGATATTTATGGGGACATTTGAAACAAGTATGAAATTTTTGGGAAGAATTGACATCTTAAGCGGGTTTATTCTGCCGAACCTGAAAAGCTCCTACTTTTTCCCCAACCATTAGTTTTTTTTTAATTTTTGGGAAAGGGAGGGAAGGAAATTATGGGGCAAAAATTAGAGAGATCACCGAGAGGTTTTCCCCCCAAGAAAAAGGGAAATCCCGAGCGGGGCCCATTCAAAAGGGGAATTTTGGATTGAAGAAACCCCATATCCTGTGGATGAAAATTACTTTTTGGAAATTATTTTAATAATCTAAGTGAATTGTTATGTAAGCGTAGAAAAAACATATTGGGAATTTAAATTTTTTTCTTTTTCCCATTTTCTTTTTGGTGCATTGAAAGTTCATCCCTTTTTCCTCTGATCCCAAAATTCACACCTCTCTCCAATCTGCCGGGTTCTTACCCCCCCTTTTTTTTTTAAAACTTTGGGGTAATGAATTCTTCAAAAATTTCTTTGGCTTCTGGCTGCGGGCAGTTTTTTTTGGGATCTAATGAATTCCCCCTGTGGGGGAGATTGTTTATACATTTTTTGGGGTGGAAAAGCTTGATGCGTGCAGAAAAATTATTCCCTGCAATAGGTTTTCTATATGTAGTGAGTAAATTTTTTGAAAACTACCGGAACCCACCCATAAGTTTCCCAGATCCAAGAATTGTATCCCCTTTGGGAATTCTTTTCATAGGTGAATTTAAAATTTTCCGGGTTGGGGAATTTAGTTAATTACAAAAAGGGGGTACCGACATAGACTCCCCCCTGCCAGTTTAGCAGGGTATAGTTATGTACTCCCAATCCCAGAAAATTTGGTCTGCAGCAAAGGGATTATCATCATTATATATTTTTTTCCCTCCCACCAACCCACAAAATATTTTCGCAAAAGAGGGTAAAAAACACGCCCCCGTTTTTTTGGGGAAAGGCCCTGTATTTGCAAATAAAACCCATGTAAACCAAAAAAAAAATAGTTAGGGCCCAAAAAGAAATTCTTTTCATTTAACAAGATGTATTTTTTTAAAGACGCTAAAATAGAGTGAAAATTTATCCATTTGGCACGTATCCCTGTAATGCCAAATTGTGTGGGGATAGGGGTGTTTTGGGAAACGATGTCACAGGGAAACCCCAAAGGGAAATTTCTGGCCTCCATGCGACCCCCGTTCATCCCTTTTAATACTTCCCGGGAATCCTGAAAAAAAATTTGGAGTTTTTTTAAAAACCAGGGGTTTTTGGAAAGGGGTTGCCTATCAACCCTTTTTGTATTAAGATGTTTCATAAAACGAAAAAATGCCCAAAAATTTTTTTGGTTGCTTGGGGCGGGGGGGGAAAAACCCCTTTTAAAGTACTTTGGGTAAACGCGTGAAATATGGGGGGCCCTTGGAAAATTTTTAAAACTGTCATGTCGCCCCTCTTTTAAAAAATGTTATTTTCCCAAAGTGAGCCCTTTCCCTGCTTTTGTTTGTCTCCCTTTATTAGAGAAGAAACTTAGTGGGATCTGTAGAAATTTTTTCCTAATACAGTATCTACACTGGGGCATATTGTGACTTCTCAAAAAATAAAAATTTCTCTATCCAGAACTGTTATGTCCCTCCTTTGTCTGATGCGGGGAAAAAAAGAGGTATGGATTTTTCCCCAAAATTTTTGAGAGCCTAATACGTCAAATTTGTTGGGGGTTTGTAGATGGGGTTTGGGGCCTCATTTTTGTCCCCAAAGAGTAAAATCAGGTAAAAAAATTTGGGTTAGTTCCGGGGGGGGGTTTTTTTTAAAAAAAAAAAAAGAAGATTCGTACAATGTTCATAGAAATTTACGTTTTAAGGGCTGAAGATCTAGCCTAAAAACCGTAAACTTTGAAATTTTTTGAAATTTTTTTGGATTTTTTTAAATTTATTTTTTTAAGAATTTTTTCAATAAAAAAGGTAACCCAAACCGTTTTTCTACAAATTTAATCCTACGCCCTTGAGTGCTGGTTTAAACCTTCGTTTCCATTTTTGCAGAGTTTTCCCTCATCTCCAGCCGGGGATATCGCCCCGTGCACCGGACGGGATTAAGGACAGTTTTAATAACCCCGTAAATACCCATGAGCCCGGGAGCTTTACTCGTTACCCCTTCTTTTCTAAAATTTGGGGACTTGGCGGGAAAATTTTTCTTGCCCCCCTTTTTTTTGCAATTTCCTCTTTGGTATTGTTGAATTCAGTCCATGCGATTTGGGGGATAGGGGGTATACACCATTTCACTTTTAACATGGAGGTTCACCCCCGTTAAACCCCCGGGGGAAAACCCTTTTTTCAAAGTGGGGTAAAACTTGCCAGACATAACAGAGCGAAAAATTTAAAATTTTTAACAAGATGTTTTCGGGATCACAACATGAAAGTCAGATTTAAAAAAAGAAAATGTTGGAGTTGGGGAAAAAAAAAATGTGTCAGCAACTTTGAGTCTGGTGGGACGCACTTCAAATGCAAAATTTTTGTGGATAAGGGGATGATCCCCCGGGGTTTTAAGGAAATAAATAACCCCACTTTTTTCCTATGGGGCACCTTTTTAAAAAGAATGGGAAAAAAAAATTTTGGTGATTGTTTTGATGAAAACTAATGTCACTTTTTCATTAGGCATGAAAAAGACACTTTTAAAAAAAATTTGGGTTTATCCCTGAAAGAGGCAAAGGGGGGCAGTAATGGTTATCCCAAAAGGGGAACCCCCACATATAAATTCTGGATGAAAAAATTAAAAATAATATTTTTAAATTTTGAGGAAAATATCATATCCATAAAACAATTGAAAAATTTTAAAAGGACCTATGGATTTTACTGATGGTAAAAAACTAAAAGGGTGGCCCCGTTTGACAAGGAAAAAAATATCCCAGGTCTATTTTGAAAAAACAGAAATTGAAACGGAATAAAAAGAAGTTTCGTTTTTTCCTCCTGGAGGAAAAAAGTTTTGAAAACTTTGGGAAATGGGCACCTCAGACTTTTGAGGGGGTACTTAGAAACCTAGTACTAATACCTACGCACAAATTTTCCCCAAAAAAAAACCAGATTTTTTTGGGGCGAGGAAACGCAAGCGGAGGGGGGGAAAACAATAAGAAGGGCACATACCCCGGACTATATGCCAGGAAAACAACCAAAGGAAACCCCCACCATTAAGTCTCCCCCCCCCCCACAGAAAAAAAAAGGGGGCAATAGTCCCTGAAGTAATTTTTCACCTTCTAAAGGGATTTAAAACTGTCTGCATTATTTTTTATCTGTTTACCAAATTTAAAGTCCTTAGAGAGGTCTGGGGTTTTTTGTCCTGTACGGACTTTAATCTATACAAAACGATAAAGGATGTCAAATTTTTTTGTCAGACTTCTTTCAGTCAAGAAACACTTTTTTAAGATAATTTTAGGGAAACCCCTATAAAGAAGAACCGGAGGTTTGAGAAATTTTTTTTCCCCGAGGCTTAAAGTTTTTTTGAACAGAAAATTTCCCAACCCAGCATTAGAGGAATTAAAATGAGGACCATGGGTTACTTTTTTTAAAATTCCCCCAAAAAGAAAAGTTAAAATTTCAAAAATATTAAAGGGAAAAGGGATTTTTTTCCCCCGGTAAACTCGAGAAACCCCAATCCCCTGGAGGATTTTCAAATTTTTAGTTTGGGAAAAGGGGGAAAAAAAAGGGGCTCAAGATTTACACCTAAAACACACCCAAAAAACCGTGGTAATTTTTAACGCTAGGGAAAACACAGGTCTCAAAGATTTTGGGAAACCCAAACCATACCTCATTAAAAAGCCGCATCAGAAAAAAGGAGGGACTATAACAGTACTGGATAGAAAATTTTTTATTTTGAGGGAAGTCAAGCAATATGCTCAGTGTAGATTGTAAAATAGGAAAAAAACTACAGTCCTACTAAGTTTCTTTTTCTAATAAGGTTGACCAAAAATATTGCAGGAAGGGGCTCCCCTTTGGAAAATTAAAAATCTAAAAAAAAAACCTCCCCCCTTTAAAAAAAAAAAAAGGGGGGGAAAAAAAAAAAAAAAAAAAGAAAAAAAATTGGGGACAAAAATTTAAAAATTTCCCAGGACCCCCATATTTCAAGTGTTACCCCCAAAGTTTTTCATAAAGGGATTTTCCCACCGGGCCCAAAGTGTCCCCCTTATTTTCGGAAAGGGTTTGATATATGAACATCTTAATCAGGCCCAGATAGGGCCCCCCCAACCTTGGTTTAAAAATTCCAGTTTTTTACAGGATTCCAGGGAAGAAATTTAAAATGTATGAAAGGTGTCGCTTTGGGGGCCCAAATTTCTTTGGGTTTCCCTGTGACAAACGTTTTTTCCCCATACCCCTATCCACAACATTTGGCATTAAGGGACTAGGTGCCAAATGGGTAAATTTCATTAAAAGCGATCAATTTAAAAAAAATACATCTTGTTAGTTACAGAATTTCTTCTGGGCCATAAAATATTTTTTTTTTTGGTGACATGTTCTATTTGCAAATACAGGGCTCCCCCTGGGGGGGGGTTTTTCACCCTCTTTTTCCGAATTTATTGTGGCTTGGGGGGAGGAAAAAAAAATATATAAATGATGAAAATCCCCTTTTCTGCCGGGCCCTTTACTGGTATGGCCCGATTTCATAAAACCATACCCTGCTAAAATTTGGCCCGGGGTCGTCTATGTCGGTACCTTTTTTTTGTAAATTAAACTTAAAATTCCCAAACCCGGGAGAATTTGAAATTCACCAAAAAAAGGGAAATTCCCAAAGGGGATACAATTCTTTTTGGGTCTGAAACTTTTTGGGGTTTATTCAGGGAGTGGCAAAAATTCCCCTCGCCACATATAAAAAAAACCAAAAGCAGGGGAAAAATTTTTTTTTACCATTTAAGCTGCCAACCCCAAAAAATGTGATAAACAATCTCCCCACAGGGGGAAAAAATTAGGGTCCAAAAGAAACTCAGCAGTCCAGAAGCCTAAAGAATTTTGAGAAGAAAATCAAATTTCCAAAGATTTAAAAAAAAAGGGGGTATAAGACCTTTGGGAGATGGAGAGGTGTTTTTAGAGCATCAGAGAGGGAAAAAAGGATGGGGGTTTTTTCAAAGCAAACCCAAAAAAACATGAAAGGAAAAAAAGTTCCCAATATGTTTCCCCTACTGCTTACAGTAAAAAAATTTTACTGAGATTATAAAATAATAAAGAAAATAAATTTTTTGGGTGGCTCACTACAGTTCCCTACCTTTGGGGGTATTTTTAAGGATGGGGTCGGTACATCTCAAAAAAAAACCCCAAAACTATAGGAAACCCAAAATTTTTACCCCAATAAAGTTTTTAAAAAAACCCCGGTCCCCCCAAGATAGACACCCTGGGTTGACTTCAAGGGTTCAAATTTAAAATGGGTAAGAAGGGGTGCGGACAATGCAGGAAAATTTGGGTTTAAATCAGGAAAATTTTGAATTTAAAATTACACATAAAAAATAAAAAAATCCATAAATTTTTTAACTGTCTTTGTTCACATGTGTATAACCTGGATTGGGGGCCATTCTTTGGGAACCTACCCGTATGTGGGGGTGTACCACCCAAAGGGCTTAACGTAAGGATTAAGGGGGCATGTTTATGATGCGACTCATCCAGGGCCCCCCCCAAAAATGTCTGGGATCTTTTCCCAAAAATTTTTTAGGATGTACATTTAAAAAAAGTGTGGAACATTTAAAAAGTTTTTGGCAATTTTTGGGATGTCAAAAAAAAACCCATACCCTTGGGGGGGGGCTTTGGGGGAAGGTGTTTCCAATAAGAGGTCTATTGGGGTAAATTACACTTTTATAAAGGTGGGCCCCTTTTGGACTTAACCATAGAACAGATCTTATGTAAATTTATACTGAAGGTTTTTTTTTTTTTTTTTTTTTTTAAAATTCCCATAAAAAAAGTTTCCCTTTTTGACAAAATATAGTTTTTAAAATATTAATCTGGGATTTTTTTAATTGTTTCCCCTATGTACCTTTCCCTTTGGTTTTATATGTGGTTTTAAAAATTTTTCATGATCCTCGTTTTAATATCTTGAATACATCTAATGTTTTTGGGTTTTAGAGAAAGGGGGGCATCATTTTTGTACCCCAAAAAGTTAAACATCAGGTGAAAAAGTTTTTAATTTGTTCCGGGGGTGGGGGATTTTAAAAAGATTCTACAATGTTTCATAGTATGTTAAATTTTAAGGGGTGAAGATCTAACCTGAAACGGGGAAAAAGTGTACTTGCCCTGTTTGGATGTTTTTAATCAAGCTTTTAGGGGAAATTTTTCAATTTTAAAAATTTAACCACGTTTTTTTTACTAATTTTAAACCTACGTCCTTTTTAGTGCGGATTAAACCTTCCGCTTCCAGTTTTCCCCATCTCCCCGCCGGATGATCGTCCCTTTTGGGGACCGGAAAATTGGGTTAAGGACAAACTTTATAACCCCCTTTAAAACCCCAGGGGTCCGGGGAGCTTACTTGTTTACCCCTTTTCTATAAATCCTCAATATACAAACCCCAGTGCGGGCCCTACATAGTTTCATTTTGCCCCAAAATACACCCAAAGTGTGGGACCCCCTTTATAGTTCATTGGCCCCCTTTCCCCCCACAGTTTCAGGGCCCGTACATAGTCCATGGCCCCCAAATATAAAGCCCGTGTGGGGCCTACAAGTTTTGGGCCCCCAAAATTTTATCACCAATTGGGGGCCCGGCCCCAAAAATAGTTCAAGAAAAAGAAGGAGCTATATGTTAGTGTGATTAATTCTGCAGAGACAATGTTTCTGGGGGGAAATTTTTATTTTCCGTGGGAATGAAGTAGAAAGGGAACGACTTCCCCTTAGAAAAAGATCACTATATTAAATGAAAAGTTTAAACACTTATTTGTCTGCAGGGGGAGATGTACCTGGTACTTTCCCCCATATGGGGCACTGTATGGCAGTAAAATAGTAAAAAGGTGTGTACATGGTATCGCCCACAAAAAGGGGGATGTATGGAGGTAATGTACAGTCTGCAGAATCTGTACTCGGGGTCTACCACTAGTGGTCACTGTATGGGGGTAAATCAGTCTACAGGGCTTGTAAAATGGATTACCATATAGGTACGTATGGAGGAAATATACAATCCCCAGCCACTTTTTTTTGGAAACCACCCGTCCAATGCTCTTTAAACACTTAATTCTAATCACCAATCACATGGGGGCAACTAGTGCATTTAGGCATGAGACATGGTAAAGAAATCCCCCTCAGTTCAAACCGAGCATCATATGGGGAAAAAGGTGATTTGAGTGCCTTTGAACGTGGCATGGTTGTTGGTCCCAAAAAGGGTGGTCTGAGTATTTCAGAAACTGCTAAACTCCTGGATTTTCACGCACAACCATTCTGGGGTTTTACAGAAAATGGCCCGAAAAAAAAAAAACATCCGTGAGCGGAGCCCTGTGGGGGGGAAATGCCTTTTTGACCCCGGGCAAAGGAATGGGCGATTTGTTTCGAGCTGTAAAAAAGGCAACAGTGACTAAAATGCCACCCGTTAAACCAGGTAGGCAGAAGAGCATTCTGAAACAGCGGCGAACTTTGAGGCGAGGGGCTAAAGCAGCAGAAGACCACACCGGGTGCCACTCCTTTTGCTAAAAACAGGAAAAATGAGGGTCCAATTTGCCCCAAATCATCGAAATTGGACATAGAAGATTGGAAAAACGGCCTGGTCTGAGAGTCTCGATTTTGCGCGGGCTTCGGTGTAGGGGCAGAATTTGGCGTCAACAACATGAAAGCTGGATCCCCTGCCTTGTATCAAAAAGGTCAGGCTGGTGGTGGTGGGTCATGGTGTGGGGGAAAATTTTCTTGGCACTCTTTGGGGCCCCTTGGTACCAATTAGCATGTTTTTAACACCTTGTTGAAAACTATGCCCCGAGGAATTGGGCGTTCTGAAGGCAAAAGGGGTCCAACCCGTTTTAGCATGGGTACCTAATAAGTGGCCGGGAGTGTACATCGCAGAGCCTTTTCCTGAGATCTTCACTATTGGTAATGTATGAGGTAAAATACAGTTGCAGGGTGGGTACAGGGTCTCCCTATTGGTCACTGTTGGAGGGAAAATTTCAGTCTGCAAGCGTGTACCCGCGCTACCCCTTAGGTCTGTATGGAGGTAAAATTACGTCTGCAGAGCCGGTGCACTGATATCTACCCTATTGGGCATGTATGGAGGTAATATACGTCTCAGAGCCCGTGTACACTGGGTCTACCACTATATGGTCATTGATGGAGGTAATATACAGTCTACAGACCCGATCACTGGGATCTACCACTATATGGTCCTGTATGGAGGTTTTAACAGTTGCCGCCTGCGCAAGGGTCTACCCCTGTGGTCACTTCATGGAGTAATTACAGTTGCAGAGCCCGTGTACATGGGTCTACCCCTTATGGTCATTGTTGGGGTAAAACAGTTAAAAGGTGTATACACTGGCATTACCACTATAGGTACGTATGGGGGTAAATACGTCTGCAGGCCCGTGTACATGGGATTACCCCTAATGGTCATGTTGAGGTAATAAAAGTCCGAGCCCGTATACATGGGATCTCCACTATATGGGCACTTCATCAGATAATATAAGTCTGCAGAGCTGGTAACTGGTGTCTACCCCTAAATTTGTCATTGTATGAAGGAATATACAGTCTACAGAGCCTGTTACACTGGCACTACACTATATGGTCACTGTATGGGGGGTTTATTACAGTTGAAAGCCGGTGTCACTGGTTCTCCCCACTTTATGGTCATGTATGGAGGTAAATTTCAGTCTGAGGCCTGTGTCACTGTTCTCCCCTATATGGTCATGTTGGGGGAATTTTTACAGTTGCAGACCCTGTGTCATGTTCTACCATTTTAATGGTCATGATGGGGTAATATCGTCTCAGGCCTGTTACAGGGGTTCCCCATATTTGGTCATTGAGGAGGTAAATCAGTCTAAAAGGCCCTGTTTACACTGGTCTAAACTTTTTTGGTCCTTTTGGAGGTAAATAAGTCTCAACCCTGTGAAAGGGGGTTTTCCACTATTGGTCCCTGTATGGGGGGTTTTAAATACAGTCTGCGAGCCGTGTCCTGGGGTTCCCCTATATGTCCTGTATGAGGTAAATCAGTTGCAGAGCCTGTGACTTTGGTGTCTACCACTATATGATCACTGTATGGGGAAAATATACAGTCTCAGAGCCTGTGTACATGGTGTTACCCTATTTTGTCCTGTAGGGAAAAGAAAATTACAGTCTGCAGGCCAAT
This sequence comes from Phyllomedusa bahiana, assembly GCA_025379985.1. NCBI lineage: Eukaryota > Metazoa > Chordata > Amphibia > Anura > Hylidae > Phyllomedusa > Phyllomedusa bahiana. The sequence goes on along the minus strand of JAODAL010065507.1, from coordinate 3,543 downwards.
GTACATGGTATCTAAATTCACAGAAAAAAAACCCAAATATAAGGTTTTTTGTGGACACAGAAAAAAAAAATCCCCTTTTAAAAAAATATTAACTTTATTTGATTTTAAACCCCTATACGATGACACCAAATATACAAAAAAAAGATAGGTGGTCAGTTTACCGGATCAAGATAATAAATATGCCATAAAACCTGGCTGAAACAGATGATCAAAGCTATCACGGTATTGGTTCCTTCAAAAAAATTTCCGGATCCAAGCAATCATTCAGAAGGTGTTAAATACCCCTCTCCTATTTTGTTCCCGTGATAAATCCCACTTTCAACAGGGACTCACCCCAAAAAGGGGGCGGGCCCTGTTGTAGACTTCCCCTTAGGTTTTATTTTACCCTCAAAAAAGATGGAGGGGACCCGTGGATAGCCAAACAGGCCCGTAAAAAGCAATTTAACAAGGCAACAGCTCCCAACACATTTCCCATTTTTGGGGGTTAGGTTTTTGAGGGGACCCTAGAAGTTGGTTCAGGAACTTTTTTGGGATTTGCCCAACAAAAGTTTATACATTTGTATGGACAAGGATTTAACCTGTTTATTAAAAATTAAAATGGCACAATTTTTTTTTTTAAATCTAGAGGTAAACAAGAAGCTCAGGAGTTGGGCATTACCCCAGAAGATCTTGACGGGGTGTCCTGTCCCCACTTCACGTACCCCCGGAGTCTACGTGGAGCTCGACAGGCAGCTAAATGCCTTCCTACTTGTCAATAATTAAGACCGTGTTTGAAGTTTGTAGCTTTATTAACATGGATATAGGATTAGGGTAAAACTGGAGAACATACAAGAATATACATTAGAATATACACAGACTGGTTGTCAACACAAAACATAAAAACATAAAATTAGTGTAGAAAAGGAATGAGAACGACAAAGCATATCTGCAAACAAGGTCCAAACTGTTCTAGCAGTGTCTGTGAAGATAGCTATAGCTAGACATATTTACAACCTAATCACTTACCGGCTATACTCCAACAAGGTTTAACATAAAATGGCAGACGCCTTCTCTGTGCAAACTTGAGGTGATAATGAGTTTCTTCATCTCATAATGCTTCTGACTTCATTTTAGGCAGAAAACAATAAAACATTTGTGGAACCTTACAAACACCGGCCACAAAATGGCACCAAAGGCATTGATTATTTAAATAATGCATGTAAACCATATTGACTTACACATACAGACATTAATAAATGCCTGTGAGCAGCACACTCCATGCCTGTCGTCAATCGATGCCACTAACAGAGTCCTCAGAAGAAAATAGAAAAATAAGTCCAGTAACCGGTCTGAGGAACAGTCTAGTCTCATTCTGCCTATGCACCTTGACCTCTACTTTGCTTGGGAGCGTTTTGGTGATAAGACCTAGAGGCCATTCATTTCTATGTGACAATCTTTCATAAGAACAACATCACCAATTCTGAGGTTAGGTTTAATGGTTTGCCACTTTTTCCTTGGTTGTAGTGTGGAGATGTACTGTTTCCTCCACCTGTCCCAAAAAGTATTAGCAAGGCTTTGTACCTGTCTCCATTGCCGTTTGTAGAGATCTTTACTTGTGAGTTCTCCTGCGGGAGCATTAGCAATGCCAGTAAGCAGCATATCAGGAGTAAGGAGCACTGGATCTTCAGGATCACTTGAGATTGGAATTAAAGGTCTGGCATTAATGATGGCTGAACCCTCTGCTGGAAAGGTAGTTAAGCACTCATGAGTGAGCCTTACTGTACCCACTTGCAACATGATAGAGTCCAGGATTTTTCATGCTATCCCAATCATTCTCTCCCAAGCTCCACCCATGTGAGAAGAGTGCGGTAGATTGAAAGTCCAAGTACAACCTTGTTCACTTAGGTACCTTTCGACACTGAGTGTATCTAGGTTTGTAGAAATTTGTAGTTCTTTAGCTGATCCAACAAGGTTAGTGCCTCTGTCAGAGTGACTGTGTTTCACTGGCCCTCTGATAGCAATGCAGCACCTAAGAGAATTATGAATCTTGAGCTCTCCATAGATTCAATTATCTCTATATGGACAGCTCGAGTGGACATAGAAGTGAACAGAACTGCCCACCGTTGGCTCGTTGGCTGTTGGATTGACCTCTTTTTTTCACAAAAGTATTGCTGTCACGATAATATAATTCGTTTTTCATAATTTTCCTTCAAGTCTCTTTAATAAAGAAACCTTTAAATTCCAGTAATAAATACGGTAGAAACATTTTCAATATATAAATGTTCAGCAAAAAACCTGGGATCCAATGCTCAGTCTCTGAGCCTCCAGTCCTGGCGTCACCGCCTAAAGATCATTGTTCAGTTCAACATAAATGAATGTTCACAGTGTCCAACTCGCAACGTTTATGGGGAAGGACACGCCCCCTTTCTCAAGCGTAAGCAGGATCCTAAGCTGCCGAAATATAAAGCGTCAGCCTAAAGCTAACACTAATCAATATTTCATGCACAATATTAAAATACACAACAATAATAATAAAACAAGGACACAATTCCATCACATTCTATCATAAAATCCTACGTTTCCATCTCTATACACAGACACCTTGCCCTAAACTTTTGCCCATGAATTCTAAGAGAGCTATTTGGCTCACTTCGCTTGTTTTACCTCCTGACTTAACACAGGTACATAGAGGCAACGGTGAATGTGGTAGAAATGATCCTTAACACATATGCTCAGGGTCATTGCCCTCAACTTCCTCCAATATACACCACCGTAGTTCACATTCAGACGGAGCTCCACAGGTGACGGGCATAATTATGACCCGAAGAGGAAGCTCAAATCACTGAAGAAGAAGGAGCTCAATTTACATTTGCATGCATCTATGCTCACAGAATATCTTAAGGTGTAAGGAAGTCCGCGTGGATTAAGAAGTCCCCTTATGCCTATTTTGTTGAATGATGATATGCAGTACCAAGAGAGGTGGTTTGCTTTGAGCAACCGATACTCATTAGATTTAATGTTGCTGATGGTTCAGCATTTACAACTAGTTGTAAAAGATGGGCGGGACAATATTAATAAGATTGAGAATGACTTAAAAGACACGGCCCTGGAGCAGACAGATGTCAATGCACCTCTGCTAACCCTACTGTGTATGGGGCCCTGGAGCAGACAGATGTCACTGCACCTCTGCTAACCCTACTGTGTATGGGGCCCTGGAGCAGACAGATGTCACTGCACCTCTGCTAACCCTACTGTGTATGGGGCCCTGGAGCAGACTGTTGTCACTGCACCTCTGCTAACCCTACTGTGTATGGGGCCCTGGAGCAGACGGATGTCACTGCACCTCTGCTAACCCTACTGTGTATGGGGCCCTGGAGCAGACAGATGTCACTGCACCTCTGCTAACCCTACATATGTATGGGCCCCGAGACAGAAGATTCACTGCAACCTCTGCTAACCCTACTGTGTATGGGGTCCCGGAGCAGAGGATGTCACTGCACCTCTGCTAACCCTATTGTGTATGGGGCCCCGGAGCAGAGGATGTCACTGCACCTCTGCTAACCC
>JAODAL010065506.1:0-18202 GCA_025379985.1 Phyllomedusa bahiana | reverse complement strand
TATGTACATGTGTCGATATCAGTCTGATGTCAAAAGCAAAATTCTTTATTATTGTTAGTGCATACAAGTTTTTATACTCCAGTCATCTTGGAGGTGTGGTAATATTCAAATATTCAGTATAACATCATTAGATGATCAACATTAACCCCTTAAGGACCCTGGACGTTTGAGTACATCCCAGGGTCCATAAGGGGCTTTGCAGGGGGATCGCTAATCACCCCCTAACACCCGCCCGTTACAGCGCAACGGGCAGAGTCGCATGCCCGCGCTGTTTAACCCATCAGACACCGTGGCAAAGATGGCCGCGGCGTCTGAATGAATTAAGATCTGTGTCCCTCACCGATCTTGAGGGTGATCGGCACCACCGCAGCATAGCTGCAGCGATCCGACCCCCAGACATGGCAGCGGGGAGCCTTGGGAAGGCTCCTGTCACTGCCATGTCCTGGTTTGCCCCACTTCCGTCCGCAGACAGGAAGTGGGGAAACCGCCATCTTGGTACAGTCTAATGCATTGCCTATGCCAGCGGTGGCGAACCTATGGCACGCGTACCAGGCTGGCCACTCGCTGGGTTCCCGCACTATCACCCGGACGCCGCGCTGACAGAGCGCGGCCGTGGGTTGTAAACAGTGTCGGACCTGGGGCCTCCGGCAGCCCCAGGTCTAGCACAGTGCGAGTCGGGACTGAGTGTGCGCGGCGGCCCCGTGCGCTCAGCTGGGCAGCGATGCGATGTAATTACATCATCGCGCCGCTGCCTGTCCTCGGGCGCACAGCCCGTCACAGGCAGTGCGTCCGAGGAGCTGACAGAGGAGCGTCACGCGCTGAGATGGAGAGAAGAGGACAGAAGAGGAGCACACGGCTGGGACAGAGGTAAGGGGAGTAGAGTTTTTTTTTGGTCTTTAAATTTTATTTGGTTGGCTTGGCTTATACAGGCATGGTGGGCCCTAGGGTGGCTATATTCACAAGGGCCCTTGGTGGCCAATAGGGCTGGCTATATACAGGCATGGTGGCATAGGGTGGCTATATACAGGCATGGTGGCCATAGGGCTGGCCTATATCAGGCATGGTGGCCATAGGGCTGGCTATATACAGGCATTTGGATGGGCTTTATAAAGGGGTGGCCATATTTTACAGGCATGGTGGCCATAGGGCTGGCTATATACAGGCATGGTGGCCATAGGGCTGGCTATATACAGGCATGGTGGCCATAGGGCTTTGGCGTCCTATCTAAGGCATGGTGGCCATAGGGTGGCTATATACTGGCTGGTGAGCATAGGGCTAGCTATATACTGGCATGGTGGCCATAGGGCTGGCTATATACTGGATGGTGGGGAGAGTGCTGGCTATATACTGGAATGGTAGGGAGAGTGCTGGCTATATACTGGCATGGTGGGGAGAGCTATTTTGTATATCTGGCTGAGTGGGGAGAAGCTATCTGTATACTGGCTGGTGGGGAGAGCTATCTGTATACTGGTGGTGGGGAGAGCTATCTGTCGTATACCCGGCTGGGGGGAAGAGCTGTCTGTATACTGGCTGGTGGGGGAAAAGGCTTGTCTGTATACTGGCTGGTGGAAGAGCTGTCTGTCTGTATACTGGCTGGTGGGAAGATATGTCTGTCTGTATACTGGCTGGTGGGGAGAGCTGTCTGTCTGTATACTGGCTGGTGGGGAGAGCTGTCTGTTCCTTGGGGTTTATGGTGGTGGGGAGAGCTATCGGTATATGGCTGGTGGGGAGAGCTATCTGTCTGTATACTGGTTGGTGGGGAAAAAGGGGGAGCTATCTGTCTGTATACTGGTGGTGGGGAGCTATCTGTTTCTGTATACTGGGCTGGTGGGGAGCTATTTTTGTATTTTCTGGTGGTGGGGAGCTTTTTGTTCGGTGGGGGGATTTCTGGTGGTGGGGGGAGGGGGTTATCTGTCTGTTTTTTAACTTTTTGGCTGGTGGGAAGAGCTTTTTCGGTGGGGCTGTTTATACTGGCTGGTGGGGAGCTATCTGTATACTGGCTGGTGGGGAGCTATTTGTCTGTATTCTGGCTGGTGGGGAGCTATCTGTCTGTATACTGCCTGTGGGAAGCTATCTGTTTGTATACTGCCTGTGGGAAGCTATCTGCCTGTATACTGCCTGTGGGAAGCTATTTGCCTGTATACTGCCTGTGGAGAGCTATCTATCTGTATAATGCCTATGGGGAGCTATCTGTCTGTATACTGCCTGTGGGGAGCTATCTGTCTGTATACTGCCTGTGGGAATCTGTATACTGCCTGTGGGGACCTATACACCTACCTTAGGGGACTTGTATACCTATAAGTAGGGAGTTGCTGGAAAAGTGAGGATTCTAAGATATTTGTGTCTAAATCTGCAGGGACGAGTGTTGGTCGGGAGAAGTCAGCATGAAGGTGTGAACCGGATGGAGAAGAAAAGGGAATACGAACAACTTATCGGAGAAACGTCACCTGAGTCACTAAATGTGCCTGAAATGTAATCTCTTATATGCGCGCAAAGTGTAATGGTTTATATTCAGTCACTATGTGGTGGTGATATGTGGTCGTGGTGTTGTGGTATTAATCAGTCAACTGTCTGCTGAGCACCTATGTACACTGCCACAATATGGTCACTGTATAGTGGAAATATGGCAGAGGGATGGGCTAAGTGGCCGTCACATCCCTCGTATTAATTGCTGTGCGGCCCAATGTCACCTCCCTGCTTCGTGCCGACGACGGCGGCACTTTGCGGTAACTAAGCTATTTTTCGGTCGCAGTTTCAGCACTCGCTCTCAAAAAGGTTCACCATCACTGGCCTATGCAATGCATTCGACTGTATTGACAATCGCGCCACCTAGTGGTCAAGCACCATAGGTGGCCTCAATGTTAAAGTAAAAAAAATAGAGTTTTACAGTTCAAAAAAAAAAAGTATTAAAAGTTCAAATCATCCCCCTTTCCCCAATTTACAAATAAAAACAATAAAATAATAAAAAAGTTACACATATTGGGTATTGCCGCGTCCCAAAAAATCCGGTCTATAAAAATATAACATAATTTATCCCGTACGCTGAACACCAAAGAAGAAATAAAATCCAAACGCCCAAATTGCGTTTTTTTGGTCATTTTACGTCACTTAAAAAATGGAATAAAAGTGATCAAAAAAGTTGCATGCATTCCAAACTGCTGGCGATAAAAGTTACGCTTCAGCCACAACAAAATTCTGCCTCACTGACGTCCGTAGGTGATAATACAAAAAAGTTATTGGCCGCACAAAATGGCGCCGTGGCGCAAATTTCAAAAATAGAAAAAGTTTTGGAATTTTTTTACGGTACAAAACATAAAGGGGAAACCCTACATGTTTGGTATTCCCGGATGGTAACAACCGTAGATTACAGAGAACACATTTTTTATTAACTGAAAAATTGAACGCCGTAAAAGCAAAACCCGGCAAAAAAATGGCGAAAATAAGTTTTTTTTTCACAATTTGTTTCACTTGGAATATTTTTTGCGTTCCCCAGTATATTCTATGGCACTGTGAATGACACCATTGGAAAGTACATCTTGTCCCGCAAAATAAAAGCCCTAATGTGTTATGTAGGTGGAAAAAAATAAAAAAAAGTTATGGCTCTGGGAAGGCGAGGAGGGAAAAACGAACGTGTCAACAATAAAAAAACGCCGGGTCCTTAAAGGGTTAATTCACACCTCTAAGGCTATTTTCACACGGCTTATTTCGAGGTGTAATTACGTCCGTAAATACGTCCTGAAATACGTTTCAAATAATGAACAATTAGATTAGCATTGATTCCAATGTAAAATACGCCTCGTCATTCACACGAGGCGTATTTTCGCAACGTATTTTACGGGCGTAAATTACGTCCGTAAATTTACGATCGTAAAATTAAGTCCCCTGTCACTTATTGAGGCGTTATTTTGCAAGTAAATTCCCCCTTTGTAATGAATGGGGAATGTATTTACGACGTGAAATACGTGCCACACTTTGCGACACGTATTTGAAAGTTTTTTCGGGACGTATTTGCGGCCGTAAATACTCCCCGTAATAAGCCGTGTGAACATAGCCTAAGGCTATGTTCACAGGCTTATTTCGGGGCTTATTTACGGACGTATTTACGTCCGCAAAATACGTCCCAAAATACGTTTTCAGATACGTGTCACCAAGTTGTGGGCGTATTTTGCGTCGTAAATACAATCCCCATTCTTTACTTTGGAGATTTACGTTGCGAAATACGTCCAAATAAGTGAAAGGGGGGTTAATTTTACGATCGTATTTAGGACGTATTTACGCCCCCAATACGTCGCGAAAATACGCCTCGTGTGAACGACGAGGCGTATTTTACATTGGAATCAATGCTAATCTAATTGTTCATTATTTGAAATGTATGTCGGGATGTTTTTGCAGACGTAATTACGTGCCCCGAAATAAGCTGTGTGAACATAGCCTAATGGTAAATCGTATTGTGATTTGTACAACTTATTAGTCAGAGGTGACCTTTTACCAGTATTAGTATTCGCCCACTGGCCTCACTGTCTGAATCTTGCACTAAGCAGCTGTGCAATATCTGATATATTAATAAACTATTATCAGTAGCTGCATAGTTTACGGGACTAAGCAACTTAATTTACCAATGAGAGAAAACATCTGTGAACAAAAGCAGGGCGAAAGTCAGAAATTGTATTTGTAAGAAATTATATTTACATAACCCAATAAATCCCTGACAATTCCCCCCCCCTTGAGGTATCATTTCAGGAGAGAACGAGAGTACTGTCTCATGGGGACTACCCCACTATGGAGATTGGTCTTTATTCAGCACCAATGCCAAGTTTTAAGGCTGAAGCATTCTGCGGCATCTCCATCCCCAATGCATCTCTTCTTCTTTTTATTTTTTAAGCTGGGGGTCTCTAAAGGGTCCCCCCTTTTCTTTTTAGCTAAGGGCATGTCGAATGTCATGGATGAAGTGGGTCCCAACTGTTCAACAATTCCCCTGATGCTTCCCTAATATAGTTATAAAATCTTTGTTCATTAGAGTAGAGACATTTTTATTTTAAAAACTTTTTACAAAACATGACTACGTACGTGGTAGAAATGTAGACGTGTGATAGTAACTTGAGGAAAAATAGACTCAAAACCTGCTGCTACTCCATAAGGTACTTCAAATTCATCTGAGACTCCAGTTGCATCTATATAAACATCGGGTTTAAAGGGTGCCTCAGGTGCAGACTTTTTTTTTTCTTTTTTCTGAAATACACATCCTTTGTATCAATTTTGCCAGTATCCATATGGGGCTTAAAGGGGTTGTCTCACTACAAGGATTGCTGCTTTTTATGTTTAAGATCTTGAAAGTCACTTTGCAATATGTGTCCATTAGCAGTCTCCTACCTATTCCTAGATATCCCCTCTTGTATGGGCTGCATCAGCTCCTGTGGTCGCTATAGCTACAGACCTGTTTGATCTATCCTTATAGGCTGCCAGCACTGGTTACTATAGCTACAGACCTGGCTTCTACTGCAGCCTAGTAGAAGCCAATAAACACACCCCTGAATTCAAAGTGAAACCAAGAAAACAGGACTGAGGTAAGATGACTCAATGTATTGAGACAACCCCTTTAAGTAATTTTACATTCCCCTCTTCATTAAAAAAAAAAAAAAAAACAACTTAATCTGGATCTGATTTTACCAGGCCACCAGATGTCGACTCTTGATCTGACCTGATTATGTATTAGAGAGAGAATAAGAATTTGACGAATTACCTTTTTAATAGTGCAGTTTCCTGGAGTTGCTTACACGCAGAATTCTTAACCCGTGCAGCTGGAAAATAAAAAGGAAACAGTAGGCGACATGTGTGAACTGGGCTGCGCCGGGTTTCTGGCGTGCTTCGAGCCATAAAACCTGTTGTAGCCCTGTTTGAACAGTCGAATGTCCAAACTTGCCGTGTTCTGCGCCAGGCAAGACATTTTTGAATGCGCCAAAAATGAGAGGGTGTCGCACCAGATTCAAAGGATCAGACACATTTATGAATGTGTAACGTCAAAAGTAAGTGCAACACTGTACAAGCCAGACCAAGTTAAAAGTGGTCTGACCAAGGCCAAAGTTGTCGTAGACGAACTAGAATTGCCAAAAATTATAATTATTTCTCAACTAATACCACTAAAGTAATAAAAACTAATTTAGGATAATTATGAATCTATATATAATTAAATATTGTAAAATATAAAATGTTATCATGTAAAATATTACATTCCATAATCTCCCAAAATAGCTTCCCCCCGTCCTGTTTAGTGCCCCGTTTGTTCATCCTGTGCACCTCTTTTTCTAGGTATCCCCGGTACTGGCTATCGCTGAGCCTGTAGTTAGTTTGTGGGGTTGCCCCCATAATAGTTTCGGGCCCCAGACCTATGTGGGATTCCTTTTTGTGAATTGGGAGGAGATAGAGGGGGCTTAACCCCTTAAGCCCCGGGCCTGAAAAGTAGTTAATGACCAGAAATTTTTTTCCGTTTTTGCCTCCTTGCGTTTCAACAGTTGTAACTTTTTTATTTTTTTAATGAGGGCATTTGTTGGGGGCCTCGTTTTATTCAAAACAAGTTGTACTTTTTTGGGGGAAAGTTTAAGTTCTTTGTAAATTTTAAAAAAGCTCTAAGACCCAAAATTGTAAAAGGTGGAGCAACCCAAATAGGGGCAGACAATCCCAATTTAAATTAGCGGGCAAAAAACTTCCATGGACTTTTGAAAGCAGCTTCACCCCCCGAGGAGGAAAGAGAGGGGGAAAATTCCAGCCCGACAAAGACGTTTAAGAGTAAAATCCAATAACTTTTTGTTTTCCATAAAAAAATTTTTTTTTCCAAGGGTTTCCAGTCAAGGATGAAGTAAAAGGGGTCAGGGAAAAACCAGTTTGAAAAACGGGAAAATGGCCACGCCGACCGTTTCGGGATCAAACCCCTTTTACTCTTGGTTCTATCGTGCATTTTTGTACGGGCCCCAAAAGGTGAGTTTAAATAGCCCCCTTTCCCGGGTTTAACCCCCCCCTGTGTGATGTCGGGAAAATTTTTCACCAATCAAATTTTAAAAAAAAGGGTTACTGCCCAAAAATAGGAGTTTTTTATCTTTTACAAAAAGAAAATTTTTCCCAAAATGGAAAAAAACCTGGATAATTTGATAGAAGAAATTTACCATAATGTAAAAAAATGTTTGTTTTTAATAAGGTACGGTTATGCCCTGTTGGGTTTTTTTAATTTTTAAGGGGGTGCGTTTTCCCAAGTTAACTAAAAACCGTAATGCTTGAACCTGAGGGAAATTTCCCAAAGCATGCGTTGAATTTATTGGAAAAAAAAGTGGAAAAAGTTTTGGGAAGTTTGGAAAAAAAAGAAATAAAAAAACATGGGGGGGCCTTGAAAATTTTCTAAATTTCCCTACATTGAAAAAGCCTGGTTCCCTCAGGGCCTGAGATTTAAAGAAAGTTCCCCTACTACTAATTATTTCTGAACAATTTAAGGAAAAAATGGATTGTTTTTGATATTCTTTTCAAAGTGTTCAATAGGTTTTTTGGGGCAAATAGTGGCCCCGGGGGGGGAAAAAAAACCCTGCATTAAAGGGAGTTTAAAAAACCAAAAAAATTTTGGGCAGTAAAGAAGAAGTGGGCAAATTTAGCCAAAAAATCCTTAATATCCCCTTGCTTTTGGGAAAAAAGAGGGAAAACAAATATCTAAAAAATTGGGGAAGGAACTTTTTTAATTCCGTCAAAAAAGAAAATTTCCCAACGGGACTTTTTCTAAATTTTTTCCAACAATGGTTTTATAACGGGAAAAACATGTTAAAATTTTCCCCCTTTCTTTTGGGTTTCCTACTTGGTCGTTTCATTTCCCGGGGGTTCCCACGGTTTATGCAAAAAAAGTGTAGCTTTTAGATTTTTGGGGAAAATTACGGGGGATCAATCGCAGAGAAAATACATCACAAGATCTGATTGGGATATAAACCCCCACATAGTCAAAAAAGGGGTTTTGAGGAACAATATAAAGGAGACCCGGCTGAAGATCTAAATTTGGAGGGAAAATAGGGGGAAGAGGCAGAGGGGGGAAAACGACCCCGCCCGTTAAAAAAAACGTACACGGGGGGGGGGGGGAAGAAAGCACTCCAAAAAAATTAAGGATGTATTTGGAACCAACGGAGGCCCCGGAAAGTCAATATCCCCAGTGATTAATTTACCCCGGCAAAAAAAAATTTTCCAAACCCGACCAAATGGCTGTATTGTCAAAAGTTTTGGGGCTTTTGCCCTACCAAGGACTTTCAAGTATTCGACACACTTTTAGATATCAATCGTTTCGCCAGACAGGTCACATTGACCAATCATTTTTTGGATCTGCCTTTTACTTCAAATACCGGAGATGAATCTGGGGATGAGTTACACCAGTTGTCCCCAAACAAATTTGGGAAGGGAAAGAACCGGGAATTTACCTACATTTCGGGGAATTAACAATTTTTTACTGTCCTTGAAAAATTTAAAAACCTGGTACTATTTTTTAACAAAAAGGGACTTGCTTTATGAATTTTATTTTAAGGGGAATCCTAAACTTCTATTTTCTCTTTTTCTCTTTTCCGGGTTTCACATTAGATATTTTCCAGAGTAGAATAGAGGAAAAACTTTTTTTCCCCTTGAAGGAAAAATTTTGTTAAAGATCGGTTTTTCCCCCCGGAAAAACAAAGAGTTTGCCCTTTTTAAAGGGAAACAGGCTTGCAATCAAAATTTTACGGGGGAAAAAACCAGATCTAATCATAGGGCAAGGCTGAAAAGGGGAGGGGCGTTTGTCCTGGGGACCCCGGAACTTTTTAGTTTAAATGCAATTTTAATTTTTGCAAGATGGTGATAATATGTAACTTTGAGCATTTAATCCCACTTTTGTTTTTTACAGGCAATTAAAAAGATATCTTAGTTTATGCGTACTTTCCCTTTTCCCTGACCCCATTTACAGAAAAACCAGAATGCCCCCTTTCAGACCCTTTTAATTCCCATCTATCTTTGCCCTCCCTAAAAATTCAAAAAGGGGTTTCCCCCCCCCCCCTTTTTCGCCCCATCGTCTCGGGGTTTGGGTTTTTTTTAAAGGGAAAAAACTGGGACGTTGGGTCGGGGGCCCAATTGCAACCCCTGGTTTTTTACTATCCCAGGTTATTACGAAACACCAAAAAATGGTCTCTGTTGTTGAGCTTTTTAGCGTGACCAAAAATGAAATTTCGGGTTTGGGCGTGTGATGTATTTTTTGGGCCCCTCTATACCACATGATAAACCCAAAAAAAACTTTTTGGGGGAAACTTTTTTGAAAAAAAACCAACCAGTATTTTTTTTTTTTTCCTTTATCAAAAAAAAAGAGATTTATGCCCAAAGCTATAGGGGTACTTGTTAAGTCAAAATTTTTTTTTTATGTTCGACAATTTTTTTTTTTTTTACGGGAAATTTGGGGGCGCTTTATGGGAGAAAGGTTTTTACCTGCACTTGCGGGAATATATGATTCCCTTTTTGAAAATTGTTTTTATTTAATGATAATTTTCCCTTTTTTTTGGCCAAGTCTACTGGTCTGCAGTTATATAGACGATTGTCTGTTTATATGGTCAGGGGTCAACAGAAACAAATCAAAAATTTTTTTGCCCCAAAACCCGAATTGGCCAAAACTAAAAAATCTAAAATTCACCTACATATTTGGGAAAAAATTCCCCTATTAATTTCTTGGATGTTATCTATCCCATTTTTTGGAAAGGGGGGAATCCAATTTAAAAGTCAGTCCTTTTCAGGAAAACCCTTTCAAGCCAGAATTCCTTTCTTTTTGGCCCCATCTGGTTTACCCGGGGCATTTTCAAAGTAACATCCCCAAAATTTGGGGAGTTATGTCGCCTTTGGGGGAATTGCATTGGGCAAAACGGGGGTTTAATGATCGAAAAAAGGGGTATTTTAAAAATTTTAAAAAAAAAGGGGATTTTAGAAAAGGAAATTTTTTCAAGCGGGGGGTACAAAAAGTTGAAATAAAATGGACCCTTTAAACACTCTTGGTTCCAGAGTTACTGAAAAAAAATTTGCAAAAAAAAATTTTAAAAAGAGTATCACATTTTAAAACATTAAATTTTCCCGGGCCCAAAATTTTTACAGATTGGGGACAAAAATTATTAAAAAAAACATCTCCCCCTTTGCTTTTACACCTTAATTTTCCTGAAAGGGGTTAAAGAAGCCTTTTGGAAATCCAAATTTTGAGATTTTTTAGGGGAAAGAAGGGGACCCCGTCGGGAGTATTTTTCTCCCAGGTTATTTCAACCCAAAAAAAAAAGAAAATTCAAAACCTTTGGGTTTGGGACAGCAAAGGCTTTTTTTTTAAATTTTGGACTTTCCCCTTTTACGATTTTAACGTTGTTTTGGGAAAAAATAAAATTTTAAATTCCCTAAGTAATGGGAAAACCTTTTTAAATTTCGATCATTAAATTAAACTGCAACACAAAATTTTGTCATTTTTTGGTTAGTTTTTATAGCTTTTTAAGTTGCAATTTGTTGGAAAGTACCACGGGGCCGGGCCCTTTAAAAAATTCCAGAATTTTCGGAGGCATTCTCGGAGGGAACAAATTCCCGGCCAATTCAAAAAAAAAATCCCTCGGCCGTATCGAAAACATTTCTTAAAGTTTTATGCGGGGGATGTTTTTACATTATGGTTTTTTAGGCATTGAGAAGGTTAAGCGTCGTTGGTTAAGGGGGGGGAGTTTTTTATAAAAAAATTTTTTTCAAGAAAAGGGGGGTGGTTTTGGTCTTTCGCTGGCCAAAAACGCACCCCTTGGAAAATTTAATTTTCCCAAAAAGGAATAACGAAAAAAAAATTTATTTAAATAAACAAAAATTTTTTTTTCATTTTTGGTAATTTCCCTTTTTATCCCTTAATCCAGGTTGTAGGGCCGTTTTCAAAAATTTGTTTTTGTATTGATATACAAACCCTCCCTTTTTAAATTTTTCTTTTTGTCAGTACCCATTTTTTTTGAATTTGATTGGGTGAAATTTCCCGAAATACCAAAGGGGCCCACCGGAAGGTTTGGCCCATTTAAACTCAATAGGGGGCCCGCTAACCAAAAAAATTTCACGTAGAACCCAAGGGTAAGGGACTTTATCCGAAACGTGTCGGCGGGGTGCCATGTCTGTTTGCCCTTCCCGGTTTTGCCCTGAACCCACTATACTTCAAACCTTTACCTTTTCCTGAAGAAAAAGTTTTTTTTGGGGAAAAAAAAAAAAAGTTTTTGGCTTTTATCCTTATCGTCTCGTCGGGCTGGGGAATTTTCATTTCTTTCCTCCTTTGGTGTGATTAAGCTGGGTACCGTCCATGTGGTTGTTTGTGTAATAGTTTATTTCACTTATAAAATTTGCCCCGAATTTTTTTTTTTTTTTTTTGGGGGGTTTTTTTTTTTCATTTTTTTTTTTACCAAATTTACATTTTACCTTAGTTAAACTTTGTTAGGAATTAAAAATTTTATGGTTATTTCGGTTTAGGGGGGAATACCTAATTTTGTTGGGTTTTTATGTGTTTTGAAATATATGCACAATTAAATTTTTTATTAAATTTTTTTATTTTTTTTTACACTTTTTTTTTAATTTTTTGCCGGTGGAAAAAATCCGCCCCAAAATTTTAAAGGGCCTTTTAAAAAACTGGGTTGCGGGTTTCTCCCCCTCCCCCGGGGGTCGCAGGAGATGCTTGGGATAAAGGGCTTGTAGTACAGCCCCGATTTCCCGCGCAGTGCGGCGCCGGGGCCGCCAAAACCCCAATTTTCTGGGAGCCCAAAACCAAAAGACGTTGCCCGTAAAACGAAGGACCCGCCAAAAAAACCGAAAGTCAGCAGTCGGTGGGTGGTCGTTAAGCAGTTAAGAGAGCGGGAGTACTGTCAGTGTCCATGCCACTGCCCTCGTTCTGGACTGCAGACGTTGCTGTGTTCCAATTTCAGTCCTTTCTCTATTCCCAAACCCCGGGCCCCTTTCTGTGGACCAAAGCACGTTTCTGTGTTCCTTTTTTCCTTGGTTTTTTCTGTGTCCCTTGTGTCTTGTGTCTCACCGTCCCCGCTCCTGTTCCTTTTCCCTAGGGAGAAAGCTTTCTCATGGGCTACTTTTCCTGCTGTTTAAACCCGTCGTTTGTCTGTCCCGTCCCCCCTGTATGTTTAACCCTGCTTTTTCTGCTGTATCCTGCCGTCTTGCCTGTCTCCCTGATGCCCAGGTTCCTGGACTCTGCTGTTATATGCCGCCTGATACCTGTTTACCTTGCTATATCCTGCCATTTTGTCTATCAGCCTTATACCCATTTAGCCTCATGTAAAAACCCGGGTTTTCTGTGTTCCCGTTTTTTTTTCTGTTGGGACCTGCTTTATACCTGCCTTGAATCTGTAAAATTTTAAAGGGTTTGCTGTCACCGTGGGGTTTGCCCCTGCCAGGGTAGCGGGGCGGGGTTTTCCCCGAAGTGAAAGGGTTTTTGGGGGTTGCGGGGGACCTTGGGTTTAAGACCGGGGCCCCCCCCAGCTCCCCATACGTTTTTTGGTCCCCTATTTTTCCCCAAAATTTTTTGCTTGTGGTGGGGCCCCGAGGGGGGTTTCTAACTACCCGCCAAAATTTAGTGTCCAAATACCTACTGGGCCCGTTTTTTCACAAATTTTACATTAGAATCAATGAACTGCTTTAAATTCTATAGAGAAGAACAGACGCTTTCCCAAACCCTTTAAAATTTTAAAACTTCCAAAAAACCTCAGCCCATTTTTAAAAAATACACCAACCTTTTTTTTAAATTTAAAAAAAAAACAAAAATTTTCCGTGTAATAAAATATTTTGCATATTGAACTACCCCCGGCCAGGGAAGTATGCTTTTAAAGAATTTTAATCATATTTCTATCAGTAAAAAAATGAATAAATAAAGTATACTCCATATCTTCACAAACAATATCAGTAAGTACACATTTGTAGTATAAATTACTATGTAGTGCAGAAATAATATCAGTTCTAGTCACTAGATTTCTGGAGATTGGTCACTGACCGGGGAATTTCTCTCCATACACGGATTTACACAGTAGTGAGAAGACGTCAGGTACTGTGTGGCCCCAGCAGCTGTCCCTGTGTGTCAGGGGATGGAGCCGGGCCCCATCATAGAGCCTCCCCCGCACTCACTGATACATGAGAGGGACAATTAACAGAAGATCCTAGAACTCACCAAAAAGATGGCGGCGCTTGACTGGAGAGGTGACGCTGTGCTGGGAATGCTGGGACATTTATACAGTAACACCACTGGAAGGGGTCTGGGTGATGACCGTATCATTTTTGTGGGGTCAGGTTTCCTATAAGGTGTCAGGAGGTCGCTGTCTATTTCTCCATGGAGGAGTGGGAGTATTTAGAAGGACACCAGGGAACCCGACAAGGACGTCATGATGGAGGATCTGGAGAATCACCGCCTCCTATGTCACAAGGTAAGGAGATAGAGCTGGGTTATCTCGCCTATTACTTTGGGTGCAGGACGGCACTGGTGGCCATGTTTTGGGGATTTAAAGGAAGGTGTCATCGAAATTAACTATGTTTATATTGTGTTTAAATGAAACAGATTTATTAAGAATTTTTTGCTGTGTTTTTATCCCTTTAAATTGTCCTTCAAATTCTTAAGCTTGATAAATCCTGAACTCCTGCAGTCTCACTGGGTCACTAATCCTAATAATAGTCTGACACTTTCTCTTCTGTAGAGAAGAGTCTCCTCATTATCATCACAGATGGATTGCAATGAAAGGTGACAACCAATGTGTAGATAACAGGCTTAAACACCATTCACAAATGGAGGGGGTCCCCTGGTCCCCACACTACTTTCCAGGTCACAGAGCCACAAACACTCTCCCATAGAAGTCAATGAATCCTCTCCTGTGCACAGGCTTTTATGTCCATGTAGCTGCAGTAAAGCATATCTCTAAATGCTGTTAAAAGCAGCTTTGATACAATGGCTACTCCCATAATCATCCACGGAAAACGACAAAAAAAAATACTATTTCTCCAAGATGTGGATCTTCTGAGATGTAAAAGAAAGGCCACCAGGGGAAGCCAAAACAAGACTGTAACAGCAAATATCTAGACTACGGAAAAGGTCTGTTCTTTCACAATAGAAAAGAATGAAGCATTCTTATTATATCCTGACAATTACAGGACAATTATGTATCCATACTGGCTGTCTACAAAAGTGAATATTAATCCGTACTGGCGATCCATCCACTTTCTAGCCCTATTATGTCCCTTTACAGGATGTCTATTTTTGCCCCAGATATCTAACCACAGAGTAACTGCCCTGACAATGGTGTCCTTGTCAAGAACCTTTCCCGTCTTTAAAAATTCCTGAAGATGCTTCTGTTATTGCAGCCTTCCCAATAGGTTTCTTATAGTTTAGAATAAACTTAAGAGATGAATTGTTTGTCAAAGAAATAGGTAAATTCAAAGTGCATTACATTGGTGTAGGAAACTGCATATGGAGCATTCCTATTCTCAAGCTAACAGACAAATTGTGAGTTTATCTATATCTTCATCTCCTTCATTGTGAAAGTTCTGCTGCCATATACCATTTACAACTTACTTTCAGCTTCCGTTTAACCTACCGGCCCAATGGAAGCCACAAGAACTTCTATCAGGTGAATGAAGCCCTATGAATACGCTAAAAGGGGTTGTCTCATCTCACTGTTTCATAGAGCCAGAAGCATTCTTTCATTCATACATCAAGCTGTCTGTAATTTGCATATGAGCTCTGTGTATTCAGACTTCTGATAATTAGTCTAGCTTAGATAAACAATTCAGGTCAAGAGAATCTTGAGAGCTAAACTAAACAGTAGTAATTAGTGTATTTTGTCTGAAAGATCAGATAACACACAAGCTCTCAGGCTGCCAGCAGTTCTGTGTGATGACATCACTCCCTGCTATCAGATGGAACAAACAGCAGAGGGAGAGCAAACAAACAGGTCGGTCACTAGAGAAACCAGTAAGCCCTCAGAAGGTGATAAAATCATTTTGTAGCTCCTCAACAAACAAAAAAAATGAACAAAGCAATATATTTCGAAAAGTCTTCATTTAGTGTTCCCTACATGTTGAAAGTTGATCTTTGTAGTGATACAACCCCTTTAATGTTTATGCCGGGAGTTTTTCCAAGCATATACACTAAGCATAGAACCATAATGGAATGTGAGCACAGTCTAAAAGCAGCAGGGTACCAAAAGGAAGTACATTGGGTCAATAAAAATTTGGGTTTAGACTCACCTTTTAATTGGGTACACTCACTCAATAAAAAAATAGGGGAATCTTCATAAAAAATTTAAATTTTTTAAAAATAAAAGGGAAAAATACAACAACCAATACAAACGCAATTTTTTTTATTCACCATGTTTTTGTATCCTTTAATTTAAAAATAAATAGTGAAATTTTTTTAAGTATTGCTTGATCATTGGGTTCAGTATTTTGTTATGGAGAAAAGGGTTTCCAGCAAATTTTCTTTTTATATATTTGTCTAAAATTGGTGGCTGGGTGCAGCCCAGAATCCTGGATTTTGTCATTAACATATTTTCAAGTCAAAGCTTTATTAAGCTTTATTTATTTTTACTCCATGTTGGTTGTAATTCTAGCTTTGGCTCAAAAAAGGGTAAGCAAAAAACAACGGATTTTTCCACCCCAAAGGGTTTAAAACATAGCTTTTTTTGTTTAAAATCTAATATGATTTTTGTAGCCCAAAATTAGTTGGGTCGCAGGATGGAGGGTATAAATTTTTCTATTAAGGGCCCCCTTTTGGGGGCATTTTTTTTTTTTCTCAAAAAAAAGATGGAGGTTTCCACCAAAAAAGCCCTGGATGACCATACTGTAGGAAAAGTTCTAAACCTGTCCCCCCTACATTTTATAAAAAATATAAATACATTTTTTAAAATTTTAAAAAATCCCAGTACCCCAAATTTTGACACACTTTATGTTATCTCCAAATAACGAAGTAGAAGATGAAGATACATCAGCACCTTCGGGAAAAACCCTCATGAGATTTTTTTCCCACCCGGGGCCCATAATAAATCTTTAAAATACCCTAATCCTGACAATCAAATTAAAAATCAAAGGGAAAACATTTTTGTAAAGGGGGATTGCTTTATAAAAAATTAAAAACTGTTAAACATGAGAAATAAAATAGAAGAGAAGCCTTTTCATTTCGAATGTGGGAAATGTTTTGCAGGAAGCCGTTTTGGTTAAACATCGAAAATTCACCAGGAGAAAAGCCATTTTCCCTTTTCGAAGGGGGGAAGTGCTTTTAAAAACAAAATGTCCCATGAGAAATTTCACACAGGAATAACCATTTTCATTTTCTTTTGGGGGAAATGTTTTGTCAGAAGGAAAATCTGCCCAAACTGAGGAATTCACCAGGGAAAAACCATATGTTTGTTAAATGGGGGAAAATCCTTTAAAGTAGATGGGAACTTTTTGAAATGAAAGGGAAAATTTTTACCCAAAAACCCATCTTTTTTTTTTTTTTTAAATTTTTTTTTTTGCAGAGAAAAATTTACCAGGAGAGAACCGTTTCATGTTAGAATGTGGGAAAATCTTTAAATAAATCTTCTTGTTAGCATGACAAAATTACACTGGAGAGAAGCTATTCATGTTCGAATGTGGGAATTTTTAAAGTAAATTTAAAATTTGTTATACAAAAAAATTCACACAGGAGAGATGCCATTTTTATGTTCAGAATGTGGAAAATGCTTTAGAACGAAATCAGAACTTGTTACACATTCGAGAATTCACACAGGAGAGAAACCATATTCATGTTCATTTTGTGGGAAATGCTTTCGAACTAAATCAGAAATTGTTAACCATGAGAGAATTCACACAGGAGAAAAGCCATATTCCTGTTCACAATGTGGGAAATGTTTTGTCACTAAATCAGTTCTTGATAAACATAAGAAAACTCACAGAGACGAGAAGCCATGATCATGTTTAGAATGTGGGGAATTAGAGAAATAAAATCTGGTTAAATATGAGAGAGCCAACACTGGACAGATGTATTTTTCATGTTCTGTAAACAGATTGTTTTACATGGAAATTAAACGAAAGTTTTGTAAAATTTCCCAGGGTCTTTTTCGAACGTATGGGGGCAAATAGAAGATAAATAAAAACGCAGAAAAATTATAAAAAACAACAATAATAACCCAAACTGTAACTTTTAGCCAAACTAAAGGTTCTTGAACAAGCATTAGATACAAACGAGCCCACGCTAATCCAGGAGAAAAAAGGGAGAACCAGCCGACCGAAATACTGATTACTTTCTAAAAAAATCATTTCGCACCTCCAGAAACCCCCAAGATTAAAATTGAAAACAGAGACTTCTAAAATTAAGTAGCAGTGCCTTCTAACCCCACCAACGATATACCCCACCTCAATGATGTTGAATCTATGATTAATTTCCAGCATCCCGAAGGGTCCCCCAGAACGAACCCCACTTAATTTTTATGCTTATCATTTTTCCCCCCGATTTACCCAACCCTTTACCTAAGACACACAAACTAATCCAGCAAAAGGAGTGGGAGGTCAGAAATTCGGACTTTGAAGTATATGATACCAGGGAGGTGTTAACATTATCTTCAAGTTTGACGACCCGGGTAAAAATCCTGCAAAAGACCCCAAGCATAATCAAAGTCTTAACCTCATGCCAAAAAAAGAACTGGGTTCTTGTCCTGGTTGGGCCCCCTCTTAAACGGATAAAGATACGGCAAGCATTTGGTTTAAACATGGAAAGATTGAGCAGACCTATGGCAGTTTGAAGCTATAAAAGTCCTTTTTAAGGACTTAGGGGTTCCCCAAAGAGTCCTAGAAGGGCAATGAAACTCCCGGGGGTGAGGGGCCTACTAAGGAATTTTAACTGGCTAAAAAGGACCATGCTGTAAGGACTATTTTGGACAAATTCATGGTGTCAATCTAGTGGTGTCCATACTACTGCATGATATGCAAGAAAAATAGGTAGACCAAGGTTCCAGATAGAAAAGAACACGATTTGTCTTCTCCCCATTTCTTTTTATTTTTTTAAATTCATCAGGGGCCAAGCTCAAAGAAGAATATCCATCTTTGATTCCAGAAAACTACTCTACCAATTCCATCATGCTCGGTAGATAACACAGAGCAAACGTAGAGCTTAAGGGAAAAGTATCTGTTAGAAAACAAATGTCCCCTCGGGATCCTC